>CM060468.1:25003757-25258757 GCA_030544235.1 Lepturacanthus savala
GCAGTGGAAATATGTGAAATCATTAAGATATCAGGCTTAAAGGGGATTTAACATGATGAGGTCTATTTTAGTTGCTGTTATTACAGGGGTTAACATGGCTTATGATAACTAATCAAATTTAGGAATGCTTTATACAAGAGCAGCACAGTTACTGCTTGTGCTGTCACTTCACAGCTAAAAGCTCGTCTTTGGGTGTTCATGTGAAATTTGAATGTTTTTTCCTGTTCTATGGATTCTTCCCCCAATACAAACACATGCAAGTCTAGTACTGGACTGAAGACTCAAAACCGATGTCAGTGTGAATTTGATTCTGAATGTCAGTGTGCGTATTCCACTGCCCTTCCCCCTGCAGTGCCTCTGAACAGAAACAGTCAACTTTCAAAATGATGCAGACATATTTAGCACAGAGAGCTGAAGCAGTGTGTGTGGAAAGGAATTCCTCTTTTAGACTGAGCATAGAGATACATACACAAACATGGAGATAGATACAAAATAAACTATGTAAGCATCAGCATGTGTCACATCAGAAATAAATAAATCTCAATAAATAAAATATAAATCTTATAAATTTTACTTCCAAACGTGACATACAGAAATAGATGCCCCTACAAAATAAAAGGCATAGCACATTTACACAGATCTGCATACACAGACATGAAGAATGAATATTTTAGAAGAAAAATAATCAAATAAATCCTTAACAATCAACATGAAAAGTAACAGTGGCCTAGTAACAGGAAATAGTCTTAATAGGCTTTGTTCAGGGGAAAGGGGTTTGAGTTCACAGGCAGTTTCAATACAAACAAAAACTAATGAATGTACAGAAGAGGCCATTCAGAAGAGGAAATATGCTTTCATACACTTCAAAAGTTATCAATTGTAAGGTGAAAAGAAGAAAGACAGAATGTGTCATAATAGAATAATAACAGAATTTAAATGAATCGAAATGAAAACAGACGATTGGGTTAAAAGAATGAATGAACCAATCATGCATTAGAATGATAAAACAAACTAAAGAATAAAAAAGATATAAATAATATAGTTACCAAAAGCAACAGGTCAAAATGGTAACTGACAATGAAGGTTACAGCATGTTACATGTCTTCTCTGTAATAAAGGATGGGTGTCTGACCACATGTTTACAGAGTTTCTATAATAGATGAAGCAGTGACCTCTGACCTGCCGGCCTGCTCTGTCTGAAGCCTGCAGGACTCCCGGGAGGGAATCTCTGTTACAGTACAGAGCTTCCTTCAGAATCTCCCTTCTCATGTCTTTCGAGACAATGCAGGAGTGTGCCAGAGCACCAGGGTTCCAGTAGTTCTGCTGAGGTTTACACTGGAATAACATTTTGATGATCCATGTCTCGGAGGACAGGAGCCAGGCAGAGGGCAGATGGTTGTGTGGTTTGGCCCAACAGCGGACAGCCCAGAAGACATGCAAACAAACAGTGATGGACAGGTGGGCGTCACACGGGTGCAGAGCAGCCAGACTGGCAGTCAGATGGAAAGCAGCAGCAGGAGGATCCAGAGTGGCATCTTGGCATGAAGCAGTAGACCGAGGCACAAATCTCCCAGCCAACAATAATGTCTGCCTCATTAGATCTGGACCACGAGACTGACCAGTTGTTCCAGAAGGGAAAGAGCTCGTGAAGCACTCCTGGTCAGGACTGTAAAGTTTATAAATGCAACAGATGGGTTAACACACTGTTAAATACTCAAGGGAGCTTCGGTTGTTTTTTATGGTAATGAGAAACCTAGTGTTTCTCATTGCACAGATCAAATTGTAATCAGTGCTTTTCCTACTTTTATTTTCTCAAATAAGTCAAAAATGCCTTCATTCCAATATGGACGAAAAGCTGAATTCAGCTGAATCTGATACTAATTTATTTCCTTTAACTTTTAAAGGCCCAATATGTAACTTTTCCAGATTCAAATGTCTAAAAATGACAAGGCCAATATTAAATATTTTGTTGAGTTGCGTAGTTTCACTATTACAAATGTCTCCAATCATTTTCAAACTTTAAGAAACTTGTATTTTTATCGTTAATTTGAATCTAAACATCATGGCTGTCGCTCAGTGTCTGTGTGCATGTGTCAGTCGACCCAAAGCTGCCAAAGAAAATTTTATTCAGATTTCAGGTACATTTTACAATACATTTTGTTCATTTAATAACTATCTTTTATTGGATGAAGGATTTTAATTAGTTAATTAGGATTATCAGACTTCTGGATCTTAAAATATGAGAAATTAACTGAGCAAATGTTCGCATTAGCTCAGGTAACACAGTAAACAGCTTTGGCGAAACAGCTTGATAATGTATTGTATAGTTTGACTTCTTCTGATGATCACTGTCCTAATACAGACACCTAACATCATACTGAGACATTTCCTACAGAATTTGACTACACCTGTCTGAACTTTAGCCGTGAAAGTGTTTGTTTTTTTCATAAAGAGCAATAGATTCACATAAAGTCTACAAATGTGGAAACGTACGCATTTCCAGAAATATTTCCAATGACAGTAGCCAGACAATCGCAAGAATGCGAACCTGGCAGAAAAAAACATGTTCAGCTGCGTGACTGTCAACTGTAGAATTATGCTAGTGCTCTAAATTTGTTCAAGTACAATTTTTACAGCTGAAATTTATGTTTCATCCTCTGGACGACATCAGAAATCTATGTGAGGGAATAAAAGATCACACAAAGGAAACAAAAAAAGCAGATAATGTGAAGTACTTTATCAGAGTGGCTCGCATTGCACTGAACACCACAGACAGCAGTGTGTAAGTCGCTGGGGGTTTATGTTCAAAATCAAAGCCCCAAAAGTACGTTTGATATTTCTCTTCCCTTCATTCCAAACTGTGACATGTTTTTCTCTCAGTCTCTGAAATGTTTCCGCAGTGACTTTATTATGTCTGCCTGGATTTCTCTCAAATGTTACACAGTCCATTTCATGAGTAGACAAGAAAGCAATCCTGCACTCTTACACAGCGCTCCCCTTCTACAGTTACACTATAGCGCCAGCTGGACCAAAATATTTGCGGGAGTAAACCATTACATGGCTAAATATGAGTAAGGGAAAACGTGAAACCATGTAATTATGGAGTAATACAGCCTGAGGGGCTGGAAGGTTAATTCACCCAAAATGTTCACAGTCACAGGAGTGCAGGTCTCTTCTCCGTTAACACAACAGACGTCCACGGCGCCTGTGAATGGGATCAGCTTTTTTCCTCTTCTAACACTCAGACATATCACCATTTCTTGAAACGGTTGCAATGGACGAATCAGACGCTAAGAAGAAAAGTAAACCCCCACTGGGTGATTTTCCAGTGTCAGACAGGAGATATTAGCGGATATTTTACAGTTCATGATTTTGCGAACAGATTAAATGCAGCTTCAGTCAGTAACTCTGTAACATTTCCTCCCACAGGAGGTCATGGGTTCACAGCAGTCTCTTATCACGTTCTAATGTGTCCTCTTCTTCTTGGGGCTGCCTCTGTATCCATGGCAACAGGTCTACAATGGCAAACTCACACACATAGGTTGAGAGAGGAGGATATTGTCAGCTTGAGAAGTGTTCACTCACACTACAAAGGAACATGTACAAACACATTCCAGACTGGTGAAGACCACATACACAAACAGAAACACAGATCAAACATTTGCAGACCCTTGGATATTGAAAAAAAGAAAAACATATGAAGCATTTCAAGGCCTGATATGTATTTTTATTCGACTCAAATGTCTGAAAAAGACTAGACATAGATATATTCAATATTTTGTTGCGAATTATACTGTCATCATCCAAAATGTTTCCAACAAGTTTCAAGGGAAATGCATAATTTTAATATTAATCTAGGCCTAAATAACAGATGTTATATCTCCTGTGCATGTGCATCACTGATGTCATTTTTTTTACAGTATACTTTTTAGATCTTGGTTGTTCGTTTTTAGTCATCAGATGTCTGGATCTTAAGTTTTTAGAGGAAGTAATTGAGCTCACATTAACATAATCACTGGTAGCATCGCTAACAGCTTTGCAGAAACACAGACATTCAAGCTATTGAAGTTATTTTACTGTGTTTTTACCTTTAATCTCAACATCTGACAATAAATCAGCTCCAGTTAAAATCCTCCTGAAAGATTAACACTGATGGAATCCTAACTGAGAGAAGATAACTCCCATGACCCCATGCTGCTTCATGGCGTTAACTCCATCTTTTGTTGTGTTTTAATTGAGAGAATTCAGCTAAAATTACATAGTGTGTTTAAGCACTTTTGTTACTATTTGTGGCACCTACCTGCTGTATCTGCTTCCTCTGTTTCCTTCCACATCTCCGCCTTTGCTCTCTAATCAATAGCAATAAGTTTTGTGACCTACATCCCCAGGTGCGGAGGTGAGGGGTCAGCGCTTTATGGTGGAGCAGCTGGGGGTCGGGACCTGCGCTCTGTGGAATTTGGGTGTCACCATGGCAATCACAATGGAGTGGTGAGAATGACAGGTAGCTCCTTGGGGCTGTAAATAACAGATATGCTCTCATACTTACGGGATGTGGGCGGGGGGGGTGGAAAAGAGCCTGTGTAGCTCAAAACAGGAAATGAGTATAAGAGGGATGGACAGGGAAAACAAAAACAGACAAATGGGAAAAGATAATTGCATTTGAGGAGCAGAGGAATGCCACAAGCTGAAGGGCAGAATCTCATATCCCGTGCATAAAACCTCCCAAAACCCAAATATGAATTCTGCAGGTTATAGGGACTCTTAACCTGTTTGAGTACTTTTTTTTCTGATAAAATATTTGGATTATTCTTAAATAAGAGTGGATTTTTGCAGAAAAAAACACAACACAAAACAGACAATTTAGTTTCAACTGTACAGTTACTGCCAACAACCATTCAAATCAGCCAATCAGAGGAGAGGCTCATTGATATTAATGAGACAGACATAGAATGACATGTTCAGAAGCTTGAGAGAGAACATCTATATCACTTCACCCTATATAACTATAGGGTGAAAAAAGACAACATATAGTATATTTCTTGCCACTTTTTTTTCTTTAACATTTTCTTCGTATTTTTCATTATTTTTTTCACGTCACCACGATATTTTAATAAAGAGTTTTTTAGTTTTATAACCCTTCATCTCCTCTGTGATAATTGCTATGTTGTGTATGCGTTCACAGTTTGAAACCTGGATAGAAAAACGAGCTGCACAGACATATTTGAGCTCCTTGGAATGGAGCGTATAAGATTGTAAAAATGTCTGGCTTGTCACGGAGCGGTGAGGAAGGCAAGTTGTTTAAACGTGTTTGAGAAGCACAAGCAGAGACACGGGCAGCAACACTTTGCTTTGGACACAGTCAGCGGGAGACAGCGGCGTGTAATGCAATGTGTTTCTCCTGCAGACTCCCAGGACATTCCTCATTGAAGGCCAACACTCATGGCAGGACTGGTGCCAAGAGAGGCAGGGGGCACAGCAGGAAGGAGGGTGGTCAACGTCAAAGCCCGGAGAGAACAGCCTTCAACTTTTTGGAATCAAGTTTTTGAACCAACTTAAACCTCTCTTTAGAAAGATCTATCTATAAGTCTTCCAGGTTGTCATTTTTATAGGATGTGGAAAACTGGACGAAACTATTATGGAAAAATTCAATTCTTCAAAGGTGCCAAAACTTTCAATAAAGTTTCTGTCTTCTTTTCCACTTCCTCACTCCAATTTTAAGCACAATGACTCCATACAATCTGTCTGAGGAGCATTTATCGATCAGTCTGGACAATCCAAAATAGAGCTGGAAACTGGATACAGCGACTCTTTCTGCACTTTGTCAGTTGATGCCGGAGAGAATAAGGGATTCAGGTGTATACAAAATAATGAGATGGAGAGGCGCAGCCCATCTCTGAAGGAAGGGAGGGGAGGAGGGAGTCCTCCACCCACCCCCAGGGTAGGTCACAGTCCCTGACCTCTGACTTCTCTCTCAAAGAAGGGAATTTAGGGGAGGGAGAGAGAAACATGTCTGAGCAGAGTGAGTACCAGAGGAGCAGCGGGAACAAAGACTCGACACAGGCGGCACGCCACATAAGACATCTACATTCAAAGTGGGACCATCAGAAGTCATAACAATCCTCAGTTAGGGAGAAATGGGCTGCAGTAAAAATCTGAAGACAATATTTAACCCCACATTTGAAGTTTGATAGGTGCAGCTTTTAGTTCTGGACAGTTTCTGCAGCCTCTTCCTGTCTTTTTTTTCTGCAATCAACCTCCCTGTCATCACATGCATACCTGAGTGATGCTGATCAGAGTCCCAGTCGGAGCTGTCCAGCCTTGGAGCCACTACTGACGTTTGTTCTTCTCTGTTGTTCTTCACTTTTCTTCTATAATCTGCATTAAAGGGCCCGGCTGACCCCCGACCCCTCATACATCTGTCTCAGAAGCCATGTGCCTTCCAGATGTGCAGATACCTGACCCCAGGACTGCCAAAATCAAAGTTATTCAATGAGACATCAGTAGATGGCAGCACACAAAGTTTATTTGCAGGAAACCAAACCAGTGCTTGAAAATGAGCAATTATTCTCTGAGTCCCTGTTAAGAAATGAATGTGTTTGAAGCGTTCTTGCGAAATGTTTGGTATTACGTCTCATGTTTAACTGTATAAGACATACTTGGTTGCTATTATGTACCAAAAACTCTGTTTTGTCTTAAATGTGACACAATGAAAAATTTCAGTGTAGGACCAAAGCTTATTCTAGTACAAACTTCACAATAGAAGATTTATCAATCATAAAACTATACGATCATCATAATTGAAGCCAAAATAACAACTTCATTCCTTGAAAATAAAGTCACTGACAATATGAAACTTTTTTTTACCCTTCTTCCTCTCTACTTCACTGCCTCTCCTATTCCAGATGTTCTGTGTCTGTACAAAACTCATTGAGAAAAAGTAGGGGTAAGTTGTTTCTGTATGTGTGTGTGCTCAAGCTTCTCTGTGTATATGTATATGAGAGTGTGTAAACTCCAAAAATCTGGCAGAGGCCCAGCCAGCAGCTGTTCAAGAAAATATTACATTCATATTGTTTTTCTTTTAACATGCTTAAATAAATCTGTTCCACATGGGAGATGTGGGAGCATATTTAATGATAATAGTGGCCGAAGAGGCTGGGGACAGGAGGGTGTTGATGTAGACATGAGACTTGACTACTGTGAGACACGACTCGGCTTGAGACTTGAAAGCAGTGCAGACAAAAACAGGCGAGATATTTAATCATCGTGCACTGAGAGGACTTCTCAACAGTCTAAAAACAACTAACACAGCGAGGGAGAAAATGATTTAAATGATTTCCCTTCTTAGCAGAGGCCTGAAAGACTCACAACTGACTTTTGGAGACTTGACTAGACTGAACTTGCCTGCAACACCTTGATACTTGCTTTGACAAGGCTTGAAACTTGACTTGGACTTGAGCCCAAAAGACTTACGAATAGCTCCACATCTGAACACCTCATCTGGACTGCAGTTCTCCTAAAAAAATTAAGAGGCCCAAATAAGGGCCCCAACCTCCTTCACTTTTTTCCCTCTCCATGACCCTGCCTGCCCGTCAGCTCTGTCAGTCCATACCTGACTGTTCTCTCTCACAGATGAGGAATTTCAACCCATCCACATCTGTAAATTTACCATATATGTATGACTTTTTCCTCCCTCCACCACCTTCCTGTCTCTTTATTCACTTTTCATTAGGAAAGCAAGTGTGCATTTTCACAGTCTTTCAGCATTACAACACACTCTTTCGCTGTCCGATTAAGCTCACTAACAAGCTTAGCCGATCTGTGAAAACCAGATTTACCGCCATTCCTCTATGCTGGTAATTATTGGCAGAGCGCACTGTAACAATTCTGGTTATAAAACGTTTACTGCTCTGTCACGGTCCACCTCCTCACTGACCCCCAGATCCTCCATCCTTCCCTCACACCCTCTGTTGCTCTTTCTGCCCTTCTCACTCCATCTCTCCCCACTCCTTCTCTTCCAGTTTAACTCCAGCTCCAGGACTCTCAGTGAAGCCAAAGAGCTAAGAGAGAGCCAGAGAGAGAGAGAGAGAGAGAGAGAGAGAGAGAGAGAGAGAGAGAGAGAGAGAGAGAGAGAGAGAGAGCTCTCTTCATGGACGGGGAAAATGCTGAGAACAAGTCAGAGTGAGAAAGGAGGCCATTGTAGGGGGCTGGCCTAGGGACAAGTCACCCATTCAGATGCGGCCAGCCGTGTACAATGGCTAAACTAACATCATTGACATTTGGAGTTGCCCAAGCTTTAGAGTTAGAGGAAAGGGGAGGAGTGTATGGGAGGGGGGCTGTGGGGGTATAAGGGGTGGGGAGGCTGGAGAGAGGAATCAGCAAAGGCCCTTCAGAGGCACCAGCTATTGATCAAAAATTCATGTCAGCGGCTGGGATCAGACCAGCAGGTCCTCTGTTAGCTTTCATGTGGTGGGGGGAAAGAGAATGGTATGGAGGAGGGGAAGACATCTGAGATTGCCACCTATTCTAAACCCTGTCCCCATGGAGCAACAACAGAAGGCCATCCAGGGCCACATGGGGCTGCCAAGGGCCAGCAGGGTGATGGCGATCAAGCCAACGCTTGATCAAAGCACTCAGATAAGACTGCTTGTTACACTCTATTGGTCACCATTAAGGGACGCAGCGCTTTGATTGATGATGAAGTGAGCAGCCAAGTGGACTTCATGGTCTTTACTAATGAGCCATTCATCAATTACCCTTGACTGATAAGAGTGTTTCCTGGTATCAGTGACAGTACTGCGCCATAAGGAGACATTCTGTCTTTAAAATGTCTTGGTGAAAGAGCTTCAGCATGACTAGATAGCATCCTATCTGCAGGAGCTAATGTCCATCGTGTCATATGGTTCTGTTGATTAGACGTTTTGTTTGGATGCACATACCAGCATCTTAAGGGCCCCATATTTTAAACTTTTCCTGTGATTCATTTAAAGCTTCAATATCTCTAACAAAATACATTTGTGGTTTTAAGTAGCAAAAATCATCTAAATATAGTTTTGCATCTCCTTTCTCAAGCTTTTCTCTGGAGCACTAGAAAGACCAGATCCTTATATGCCTGTCTAATAATAATGGAGCCTCTCCTCTGATTGGCTGAATTGAATGGCTGTGAATGGGGGGTGACTATATAGTTGTGACATCACAACTTCAAGGAAATCCTGACATCTTGAGTTTCTGAATACAGGCTGTGAGCATTTATGTGTGGATTGAGCCTTGTGAAACATGGGACAATATTCATATAATAGACTTCTTATACTAAAAATATTAAAATATATATAGTGATAATAGAAAAGCTTAATTTCATTCTGCATTCAGCTGTTCTCAAGGGTAGAAGCTGTTAATCATGTTTATAGTTAATTAAACACTCTACACCTGCAGAGATGTTTTCACTTGTTTGCTTGATTAAACCTCTTCAGAATTGTCTTTAATTAGTATTTCCTGTCACTCTCAGTTTTAATGCACCTGCTTTGCTAATTAAGACCTTCATAATTTTCATTACTTTTAACCAAAGAGCAGAAGTTGTAGAAGTTGAAGAATAACCAAAAACACCTGTGGTTTCATGCACTGAATTGCCTCTGACCAAAATTTTGAATTTGAATTGGCATTCATCCATAAAATATTTCTCATGTTAACTTTTCTATCCCGCTTAGTTTCAGTGACAATCACCTGTGAGTAGCAGGCGACAGGTGATTGAGTGAGTATAGTGATCACAGACAGAGCTGCTAGTACAGTGAAGTGGAAGAATGCTGAATTGTTGGCTCCAGGGTTGGACTCTATGATCCAAATGTTAATCAGGGCTGCCAGGCAGCCAAGATTTTGATACCGTTCCACCAATTTTCTGGCATACAAAGTTATCTGGTCAAACAACTGGGTCGAGGGCTGCTGTGGTCTGAGTCCTGCAGCTGGTAACGTCTTTCTCTCTCTCTCTCTCTGGAGAACACAGTCCTAGGTGCTCCTGGGAAAGTCTACATCAACACACTCCTGCCCGATGATGTCCGTGGGCCGAGGGAAATCTTATGAAGGCACACACTCTGTTTAAACAAGCCTGTGCGTGCGGCTGAAGGAGTAAACATGGCCAGACCACCTAGCCTGATTGGTTTTGTCTGCCAGCCTGGAGATACCCTGGCATGGGCTGGTGCTGTGGCACTGTAGCGTCATCTCTGAGTTCCCACCTCTTGTTCTGTCCCCTCAAGGGCAAATCCCCCCCCCCCCCCCCCCCCCCCCCCCCCCCCCTCAGCTCATGCCTGTGATTCAGCAGGGGCAGCTCAGTCTCTTGAATGCAATAACAGCTGCTAAAAGCAACAAACTGAGAACCTGATATATACTCTGAAAGACTGACCCCTGCTCATGAATCAGCCCCAGGACAGGAGGTACTTCAGTGTGGGTCATGAACAAAGTTCCCTGCAGTGCCCTATAGATCCTCTTGCCTAACCACCAGGCTATTTTTGGGTCACCCCTCCATGCATCAACGGCCTCTGAATGTCTCCCCAACTAGAAGAGAAGGGATGTTTCAGGGATGATTCGAACCAGGCATTTTTCCCGAAATTATGTTTACATTATGTTTATTTTTTAGTCAAATCATCAAATGGGTTCTGCATTCAATCAAGAGATGCCTATACCACGATTTGCCAGACAGATGATTTCATAAGACACTTAATTTATGCAAGGGTGATGCTGTTGATGTGTTGTCATAGCTGTTGGTGTGTTTGAACAAGAAATGAGGCGTCCAACCCATATTACGCTCACAGAGATGACTGAGCATGCTGCCTGTGTACAGAGATTAACACATTCTGGCTGCAACGCACCCCGGCGGTTCCTTCCCAGGGTGCACCGCTTTCTAAACAGCTGTGGGGGCTCGTTAACACCCCGATCACCGATGTGATTATGACTCTCTTAAGATACTGAATCACATGCCGCTCCCGTCGGACAAAGACGGGCCTGTCCCCCCCCCAGCCACCCGGGAGATCCTGACCCAGCCCCAACTGGAACCCGTAGCGTGTTTATCTGGGCTGGCGTCCAAGCTCACCTTCTGTGTCCTGGGGGATGAGGAGCACAGGGAGTGTGTTCCCCCCTTGGCGAACAGAGGAGGGGTGTTACAATGGATACTCACACTGTACACAATCAACACTCATAACATGCCAGAGGCGGGCCACCCTCCAAGCGAAGGCCACCCAACAGACTTTACTACGGCTCGACTGGGTACAGACGTTCGTGTTAAATGTTTTTTCCATTTGTTGATGTTTTCAATTTTTTTCTGCAATCCGTGTGTGTGTGTCCCGAGATTTTTCAATGTGTAATTTCAATTTAATATCAGCGAGTTCCACATGGGTGATGGGAAATGGGTAAACCATCCCTGTCCTTCAAAAAAAAAAGGGATGTCTTGCCAACACCTTGCTGCATCTGGCGTAGACATTTTCACAGCAGTGATTAAAAAGCAATTTAATTGAAAACATGATGAATGTTATTTCCATAATCAGCGTCTCTCGCGATCAGTTTATTTCACATGACCGAGTGTTTAGTCTTCCATGGAACATGACAACTAATGTGTGCCACTCTCTCCACTCGAGGAAGTTTTTTCTGCACCGATGGCAGGTCAATGCTCACAGCATGAGGTCAACGAGGGGAAGGAAATGGAACATCCAAGAAACAATTTTACTGCTGGGCGTAGACCTAACATTTGAGTTACTGGTCCTGACAGCTTATTTTACCTCATTATAGCAACAACAACAACTGTAGATGATATGTTGGCCATCTAACAGAAATGACATGATGTCCACTAAACAAGGAACAGAGGCTTCTCTAGCTGCCACAGTATTTCATATTGAGAAGGAATTATTAAATAACTACTTTGTAAAAGAATGTTTAACCTTTATTTATTCACAGCAGGTTCACTGGGAGGACACCTCTCTTTTTGTAGGAACACCCTGATCACATTCACACAGTTTCACACTTTCACACCTGCCCAGTACAACCACAGTCTGCTCCGGTCCACTGGAGCAGTTTAGCAAGATCTTTTCTCTTTTCCCACACCCATCCATCCTTCTCTAACCTTTAGGCCCACCACTGCCCAAAACATACTCTGTACTGAACTGTAGAAGTCCAAGGATGTAAATCCATATTAAAGTTCACCTGGAAAGGCATTATACGATGATCTAATTCTCATATTGTGATATCTTTCCAGTATGAACAGTTTATGGAGACACAAAATGTTGGGAGGAATTGGACTGGACCACTGAAAAGTGGACGTAATCCTAGCATGTGCAGGAAAAGTTAGACAGCTGCTCATGTTTAGCTCACCTTGTATCATAGAGGAGCATTCACTTTGATTGACAGGTAGATGTAATGATACTATTAGTTGAAATTTTTGCCATGCTCTGTATAAACCAATTTGTTGAGTTTTTCTAAGTGAACAACAAGATCTTAAAGGATAAAAGGTTTAAAATGTTTTTTTCCAAGTAAATCATTACAGTTGCTACCTCAGATGGAGCATCTGAGCTGTATTTAGCTACTGGCATGTTGTGTAGAAGCTATGACTGTTGTGATAATCAAAATACATCACTACAACACTCCGGCTGAAATTTTCTTCCAGAGCCATCATGTAAGTGATGCTTGAAACTTGGAAAGCACACCTGACTACAATTACATTCTCGAAGCTCATATCTCACCTTTGACCCTGAGCTTTCTGCAGACATCTTGGGAAATATCAACAGCCTTGGCTACAAACAGCACTGGCATCTCTGTTTTTCATTGGCACATGAATCAGAATCTGATCGGAGGAACAAGAAGTGGCCTGCAGCAATCAGAAGGATCATGCATCTCTTTCTCTCCAACCCTTTCTTTCGTTTCTTCGTTTTGGTTCACACAGATCATCCATCCTGCAACTGCTCTGGTCCAGCCTTGACTGTTCCAACAACATAATTCAATTGTCTTTTTATCCACAGGCGATGAATAACCTCTGAATAGTAAATCAGCGCCATGGCGTCTCATCGCCATGACTGGAGCGCGCCTCTGATGGGTCCACAGGGGCTCTGATGGAGAGAGACCAAGCAGGCTCCATTCCATCCCTTGCTGGTGCAAATCAAAACCAAAGCCATTCTGAAAGGCTCAGCATGTGCTCAAGTCGTTTGAGGCCCCGTCAGGAAAAACCCAGGAGAAAATGCATCCCTGATTCCCATCCACATATTGACAGACAGACAAATCAAAAGTGTCTCCTCATCTCAAGCACACCCTCTCAGTCTCAATGTAGGGAGTGCTTGCATAAGTTTTGATGAAACAGGGAACAGACTCACAACAGAATGTATGTGTTTTAACATCTGCCCATCATTGCATTAATGCACAAGAAACTGTATTCAGTGGCAGAGAGAGAGAGATCAATATGTAAAAAAAAACACAAGTAGAGATGCCAAAAATATAGAAATGCTGACATGATTTGCTGGAGTCAACTGCTCTTCAGTGGGGTGGTTGCAAAATTAGGAAACAATGAGAGTTTATTTTGATTAAGATATTCTGATGGCATGAATCTGATATTGTATATATTGTCTGTCTTCACTCTATATTAATCACTAATTATGTAATTAACCCAGCTATTGACCTATTTTAAATAACACAATATTTAAAATATAGATCATAATCTATTCTGATCATTTGCCTGTTTACATGCAACTAAAGTCATTATCTTAGACATTTTTCTGCATTTTATGATGACAACCAAATATTTTAATCCAAGCCCACTAATAAGTCACTTTTGTATAAAAATGTATATAAAAATGCACTGAATCCTCCAATACAAGGTCATAGTGTGATTAAGGTGCAGGGCCGTTTCAAGTTATTGGGGGCCCTAGGTAAAAGGGGGCCCTGGGTTCCCTTGGATAGTGGTTCAGGCATCAGAGCCAGTGTCTGCTCCACTATTTATGATCATGTCACAAGTCACTTCTGATGATGATGGTAATGATTGTTGCAAGTTATTGATGCACCTGTAAACCTGCATCTAACAATTGTAGGGTTGAAGCACCATGACAACAGAAGAGGAGATTATAATGTAAAAAGGACATGTCAGATTGTCATTATGGTAAAGGTAACAGCTGTTCCAACAGATTGATACTGTGTGTCTGCCTGAACTCCGAAGCAGTGATAATGAATCAGTGACAATAATAAAGAAGCAGAGACAGTGATAATGAAATAGTGACAGTAATCATGCACCCGTTGGCAATACCAGTGATCAGCTCCAGTGTCAATAAAAGTTGATTTTTGAAGATTATGATCTCTGATTGATCTAGAATCGTAGAGAATAAAAATTCTAACGTGAATCCAATTTTTCTCCCACCCTTGGGGGTCCTAGGCAATTGCCTAGTTTGCCTACCTGGTTGAGCCTGTTAAGATGTATTCATGTCAATAATAGAAAGGAATATGGAATATGCCATGTTTTAATTTGATTATTATTTAACCTATGTCTTCATTTAGGACAAATTAATGAGAAACTGCTGCTTATATGACAGTGTCCTCATCATGTCATATTGTAATTATTTCTGTCCATATAAACATGCATGGCCAACAAACAGAACAGGAAGTCTTGGATCAGATATCCACTGGCTCCACCAGATGCACAGAATTAATGTTGTTAGCTATGGATTCTTAGATGATGTCTTTTTACCAGGAACTCTAATTCTGTTGTCTATAATGTTTGGTTGTTTTTTCCTATTGTCATCAGTTTCTTTATGCTGTAAAAACAATACAGACTTTTTCTTATCTATCACATTGCCAAGCATTAGGCTTTCTCATCCACTGCATATAATGTAACATGAGCTGACCATGATATGTAAATGAATGTATTTTGCATGTGTGTATTCATGTGTGTTTAATGAAGGGGGTGTCTCTCAGCAGCAGATGCTGGTGTATTGTCAGAATAATTTGGTGGGAATTTTCATGAGCTGCACAGCTGGGTTACAGGTGGGAGGGGGGGGCATAGTGAGGGATAAGAGCGGAACCCGGGACCCCTTAGGGACAAAACCTTGTTCTGGGCCAAAGACAGCCAGAGACATGCAAACAGAGGGAGGTGGGGTGAAGATGAACACACAGCAATTATTCAAATTGTTTCTTGTCACATACTGTGTTGCTAACGACAACACAGGTTCGGCTGCTGATGTCTTTTTGTGTACTTTCATTTTCCATCATAGATGTACCCGACTGCATGTAATGCATGCTCAGATAAACACTGTTATTTTTTTTCTGTGAGCATGACTCTGATCTGTTTTACACTATGTAAAGCAACAAAAAGAAAAAGATGTCTTAAAAAGCAAGCAAGACATACAGAGTGGCAATTACCTCAGCTCTTGGCAGGGACTCTAATTAAAACCAAACTTGTTTCCTTCAGTGAACAAACATGACAGCCGCTGAGCAGAGGAGCTTTTTTTCCACTTCTGCCAAAATATTAAGTGAGTGCAGGTGCTCCAGGAATGTCTACAAGGGTGGGGGCAAGGCAGAGCTGACCTTTTTTTCTCTCTCTCTATTGTGTATGTGTGTGTCTCCATATGTGTGTGTTTATTTATGTATTTGCGCATGTGTTTCCTCCAAACCCCAACTGTTTTCACGCATGCTTTCGTTGCACGGCAGAGGAGCACACCCGGCAGTTTGTCTTTGCCCCCCTCCTGCAGCTTCGCCATGGTGGACAACTGGAGCAAAAGCAAGTGATTGTTACGTTATTAGGGAAAAGGGCTAAGGGGCTGCCCTTAAGCAGGACCAGATGCAGGGGTCCTTGGTGGCTCCTGGGTTCTGTTTGAAGGAGGCCTGGTAGCCAGGGTGGAGCCTCTGACAGGATCCACAGAGGTCTGACGGACGGGACAATTTCTTCTCTGCACCCCTCACTGCACAATGAAAGAACAGCAACCAACCACTGTCCTATAGAAAGATTATGTGAAAAATCTATAACCCCCAGAAGGTCATAAAGGAACACATGAGTCACATTTTTAGTGATATTCAAGAAGAAGATGAATGTCATCATTTTTGCTTACCTCACAGCCATGAGGCCATCAGGGTACCGAGTCAGCTACAGAATGGCACCCCTAGGGATCTAGCTGTCAAAAGTGATTGAAATCAGTGCTTTCTGCTTGAGAGACAACCTTTCTAATCACTGTGCCACCCCCTGCCCTAATAATGTCCGTAATTCATTATTAATGTCCATCCAAGGCAGGAACACATGCTCATTAGCAAAGCTGCACATTTAGGCAGTTCCGTTCCTGGAAGTCCACAGTCACTGTAGCGTATCTTTCGGCTGACAGCGTTGTAGGGGATGGAGGTTGGAGGGATTGCAGGCCTCCAGTGCAGGTGCTGCGATATATTTTAGCAACTTTCTGTAGGTCAGACATGCCTCACTAGAGGGGTGATGGGTAGAAAGGGACACCTGGTCCAGATTGACACCTCGGGCCAGGCAACCAGGTGAACCGCCCAAGGACGGCTGCAGTGAAAGAGAAGGTTGTGAGCTATTAGCAGACAGTGTTATCACTGTATAAAGCTGCCAGAAACCTCACAAAGTACCACACTGAACACAGCAGACCAAGGACAACACAGGGATTATCAGCGTTTCCATCTGCCACTAACAATAGGACACAACCCATTTCTGTGGGTCATGTACAGTTTAAATATTGACTCTGGTTTTTGTCTAACTTTATTACTTTTCATTTTAATTTCAGACACTGAGCTGTAGGGGAGAGTGGGGTAAGATGAGCCAGTAGGTAAATTGACTTACCCCCCCATCGAGGCAACAGTACCCATTTGCTGTCATCTGACCAAATATTATAATACAATAGTACTTTTCATTTCTCTTTATCTGTGATGAAGACAAGAACATGGTAATGTGTGGATATTAGGGGTGTGACGAGACACTCAGCTCACGAGACGAGACAAGACACAAGGTTGGGTTCGCGAGATCGAGATGAGATTTTAAGAAAACTAAATTACAAATTATATGAATGCCTGGACAACGGACTTTTATTTTACTGAGTTGCACATGGATTTTATAACTCTGTAAGCGTTAACTTTTAATGAACTTATTCCTTTTAATGAACTTCTTCCTCCTTTTTCAAGTGCAAACAATATGTGCAAAACAAATAGTTCTTCTCTGTCAGCAGATGCAGTTGTTGATGTGAGTACTGAGCTGTGGTAGTGCTGTAAATGTCTCTGCATTGTGCTCGTATTCGCCGCGCTGTACGGCATTGTTTGCATACAGTGTCTGCATATTGTCCGTGTCTTATCAGTCACTCTCTTACCATTTATCATTTCTGCCGGGAACCCAAAATGCTGCCAAACAAACAATTTAAAAGTGGCGGGGGCGTCGTCAATAGTAATACCCGTGTTTTCCGTCATTCTGGCTGCTTGCTGGATAAATTTCGCGAGACAGAATTTTAACGCGACGGGCAATCTCGTCAAATCACATCTCCCGAGATCTAGTGTGACGAGATTTCGTCATACCCCTAGTGGATAGTGTTTTTTCTACAAAAAATGTTGTTGTTTTTTTACATGTCATGTTACAAAGTAAATTTTATACATGCCAGCTAAAATTATTTATGTTAACATAAATTTGTTCAGGTCTAAAAACATATACATGTTGATGATTTGGCAAGGTATTTAACTATGTCATTCATTTAGCTAAAGATTAGCCTGAATTGCCTGTGAATGGTGACTGTGGGGCAAAGTGGGATAAAGGTAGATGTTGTTTTACGTCTGTATCATTTTCAATGTCATAGGACAGAATAAACTGGCACAAGTCAATTTGAATGATTGCAACGAGTGATCAAGAAGAAATTCACTCTATTTGTCACGTCAAACAGATCAGTTCGAGGAACCAGTCGATCCCTTGTCTTGTCATCAGGCCTGATACATTAGAGAGGTTTTGCCAGTCTCATTCATGTTGCTACATGAAATTAAAGTCTGGTCATGAAGCACAAACCTACATAAAAACACTCCAGCGAAATCAGCTAAAAAACAAGTGGAGAAAAATAAAATACAGTCTCCTCTGGCTGGATCGATTTCACTCTTTTTCATGGCACAGAATTCAAATTTAGTGAACTTTGACCTGTTAATTATCACTGCCAGCCAACAGAAACACACCTGGATACTTTAAACAGTGATCATGCACCAAAGTTTCCACACTATATAAGAGGGCGCGCACACACTGTTCCAGCAACCAGAGAGCAATGAGCGTCATACTGCTGCCAAACAGCACTCTAGCTGATGAGTGAGGGAGAAAATGACTGGATGGATATTATCCACTCTCCATTGGACAAGCTCATGTTTTTGTAATTTTATTTACATATATTTTCAATTATCGTCAATAAACATCCTGATGGAAAATGGATCGGTAACCAGAATCATGGCTACAGGTAGTATTATATATAATAGTACCACTCTTGCAGGTTATTATTTACTTGAAGGCCCAATATGTACATTTTTCTGAAACTTTTCTCAAACTTAGAGAAAGTCACAGTTTTAACGTTAACGTTATTTAATGTTAACATTTTATTCATTTAACATTACATGGCTGCCTGTAAATGACCCCAGTGCTCATGAGTCATTCAACCCAAAACTGTCAAAAAAAACACCACATGGGGGAACGCAGTGTAAGCTCAGATCAACATTTTTTTTTTATTTTCGGCATACTGCCTTCATCAGAGCATCAAGAAAAATGGTGACACCAGCCTCTTTTTATACTGCACAATTACGGCCACCTGTGAAGAGGGAGGGGCAATCAATCAAATGCACAAATCATCCACACCACTACTTAATGCTACGTCCACCCATTTGGTGTTTGAGTGTAGATGAGCCACAGCCCAGGAGACACACAGAGGAAGCGCACCTGTCCTGCCTCTACTTTAATAATTGATTTTTAATTCATTTTCAAACTACATTTTTTTTTCTGAATAAAGGATTTTAGTTATCAGACATCTGGATTTTATGTTATCAAGATCAACAAACTGAGAAAACATTGACATTACCTTGGGCAGCATGCGGAACAGAAACACTGACCTGATTTATTTAGTCTATTTACCGGTTTTAATCACAGAATCAGTTTATTTTAAAGACATCTGCAGATAATTAGACCCCTGGTTAAAAACCTCCTGAAAGTCTTAATCTTAAGCTATTAGAGAAACAAGCTGAACTAATGTTAGCGGCAGACATTTAGACATCCATATTTAATCATTAGGTCTGTTTATTTTGGAGAGAGAAACCTCTGAGAATAGTTTGTCTCCCTGTAAAGATTTCCTGAACTTTGAACAATGAAACCTCACGGAATCCTAACAGTGAGGATCTGACTGAGGGGCAATGAGGACAATAACTCCCGTGATCCCATATTATTTTGTGATGTCATCAACTCTTTTTGATGTCTTTTGTTATTTTGATTGAGAGACGCCTAGAATTAGATAATTACAAACTGCTGCATGGTTTGCATTTGCGTTTGCAGCCATGTCACATACACATATTTAGTTGGCAAAATTGTAGTAAAATATTAAAGATTGATGCATAACTTGTCACAATAACGAAAACTAACTTCCCACGAGAAAACCTTGGGTTAATCCAAAATGACCGCTCCTTTTCTTTAGGACATGCCACCATCTCTGGCCCTGGTTAAATGCTGGCACCCTTGATCACGTCTGCCTCTCGCATTCCTTCTAAGTCCCGCCTCGCAGGGCCAGGCGTCTTGGCACAGCGTTGATGGGGAATTTTCCACAGGTCGTCAGTGGAAGGGGCACACAGGCCTACCTTTGTCTGTGTCTGCACTCTGCCTCTGCGAATCTGCTCTTTCAGAAACACACACACACAAACACACACACACACACACACACACACATATTACCTTCCATCACACACATTACCTGGCATCACACATCCATACACTAAAAAAAATGAACAGTGACATTAAGCCAGCTCCAGATGTTAGCATTTTAAATCCTGAAGGTGTATTTTGCCCATTGAATGCAAAAAGAAAAATAATCATAAACATACTGTACACTAATAATATTACATCTATGCATTTTCTGAATAACAAACAAGAAAAACATTCATAATTTCTCAGTATCATTACAAATAAACACATTTTTTATGGCTGCAACATCATTGTTGGCTGTAGTGGAACTTCTCTCTGTTCACATGGAGTCTGTCAAACATTAGCAGGTGCAACAGGTCTGGTCTGGATATGACATGAACCTGAAAACATTTATGTAGTATTATTAATAAACAAAGAGATGTACTGCTATACTGTGAAAGATGAATAGTGTGTAAAGAGCCTCTAGTTGCCAGTAGTTTAGTTTTGGCCTTAGTTTCCTGCTGCCATCACTTATCTTAATGGATCAGTTTTGACCTGTGTCTTAAATCAGCTGTAAAACACACTAAAAACAATTATTTATCAACCAATTGGTTTCTCGTTTCTTGGTTACCTTGTTAAGCTTCCTTAACCATAAAAAATATTGGTTTTAATATTTTTTGGTGTGGGGCTCTGGACCTTTTTTTTGTCAGTATACCCCTCAATTTTAATTTTAAAAAGTGGTAAAATGAACCTCAAGAGATTGATAAATATAAATAAAAGGTTGTTGCATTATCAGATTATTCCTGAGGGCTATTAGAACATTAGAACATGTTACCTGTCAGGTCACAGGTCACACCATAAAATATAGATTTGTAAGGTCAACAACAACCAATCAAGCAGATCAAACTGACCAAAAAATATAACTAGTTCCAAAATCAAATCAGAGTAAAAGATTGTGTGCAAGAACTTGCATGTCTATGTGTGTATGTTTAGATCCATTTGTCGCAAAAAGTGACAGTTTTAGTGTGTTCTTTGTAGAGACATTTCTTGCATTTGAAGCACAATAAGTTGGTCTTTCTGTCCTTCTGTCCTGACACCTTTTTCATTTAGAATCAGGTGATCTGATTGGGGTTGTGGCTGTGGCTGATGTGGTTGGTGTTGAGGCAGCAAGAGGATGCTGCTGATGCTCTTTGTGTTTCTGATGTTGTAGACAGATGCTAGGAGAGCTGCATCTGGGTCTCAGGATATCTTTGCCAATTGGTCGATGTGTGGCTTGAAATAGGACATCCCCACTCCTCAAGAAACATTCTCCTCTTGTTTTTTGTTTTTTTTTTTTTGGTTAAGTTCCACCCTTGGTGAATGTGAGTCCACAACAAATTGATCATATACAGACACATCAAGGATGTTGTAAAACATTAAAACTGTTGGCCATCTCCAGGACATTACTGGCAAGTGTAGGTGACAGTCAGCTTGTCCAGGTTGTTCACTCCTCCTTTAAGTTTGCTTTATTTGAGGATAATTGTGGGCTTTTTATCACTTACTGCAATTTGGAGATGTGAACTATGCAAGTCACCAACTCTCTGCTGAACTGATCTCACATGTCTGGACATGGCTGCTTTGTTTTGTTTGTTTGTTGTTTGTACAGGTAAACTGGATAACAAGAGAAAAATGAAAATGCCCCGAACCTCAAATGATTGAGAGAAGAGCTGTCAGTGTGTTGGCTGTTAGTTCACTCATGACTTCACTTTTACCTCTAATTGTTGCTTTGTAGTCTAACTTTTATAACTGGGTCAAAACTGACCCTAACACCACAAACATAACAATCTTAACTAGCATTTTATAATTGACTGAAAACATTTTTTTTAATTTTATTTTGTTAAACTAGTAGTACCTGACAAAGGTAAAAAAAAAAAAATCTTAATGCAAATGAACAAATTTCAGTGGTTCTTTTATACATTTAAAATCTAAAATGGGTCAGTGGAGACCCTAAGACAAGAGGAAGGATAATGATATGTGGATAAAGAACCTTCAGCCAAAGTTTTTTCCAGTGCTCACTCACAAAGCATTTTTCCCATTGGAAAAGAAGACGCTGTAAAACTAACATTTTGGCTCAGTTTGACCCGAATGGAACCTTAATTAGTATCACTGATAACACCTGTTTTTAACTATTTCATGTCAATATGGCTGCCGCAAAAAAGGTCTATTGCCTTTTAATTTTCTTTAACACATTTTTTGAAAGTATTTTTGAATATTAATATCCTGCGTGTGCTGTCAGCAATAAAGCCTCGCTGTCAGGGTTAGAAATGGTTGTCAGTGCTGTACATGTACAAGTTGACCTGATGAGAATGGTTCGGGGATTATTCACATGTAAAGACAGAAGCTTTTCCCTCACTCCCCGCTTGTTACCCGCTGGGCTGCTCTGAGGCCCCCTGGCGGCGGGGTAATTAAAGCACCATAGCCCAGCCAAGCTGCAGTAACACTCCCAAATCCACAGAGAATGACTGGAGCCGTGGGTGCTCCTAATCCTGTTTGCGACCATCGGGAACCACTCCAGTCCTAGCCGGAAGATAGGGAGGTGGGACCAGCTGACAATAGCCCAGCGGAGGGAGAGGGAACAAGGGAGGGTGAGAAGGAAAGAGAGAGGGACCAAGAATCTGTATTCACCGACCTCACTCCATGTCTCCCTCTGTTTCACTGCTTTTGTCAGAAGAAAAAAAATCAGCAGAACCTCCCTTTTTCCCTTTACCATTGTCATGAGTTATCTGAGAGGCTCAACCACCATTTTTTTCATTCAGTGAGTTCATTGAACAGGAAAAGGGCTTGGCAGTAAACAGCTCAGCGAATGAACATGCCAAGTAGACTGTAGTTGACTTCACACTCACAAGTGTTTCATAAGATTCATTCCATAAAATCCTAATTCACTTAGTTTATGAGAACTCTTTCAACATGCAGAGGTTTACCTTTGAGAATAAGTTCACAGACATGATGGATGTTGTGGTTTTGAATGGCCACAGCAGACTTACACTAGATTATCCCTTTATAGCATTTGCTTTCAAAGGAGAATTTGTGTAGTCTCGCATGACCTGCCCTTTATCTTAACAAGCTGAACTTATGAAATGCTCTTTCACCACGCCGTCCTCCCTACTTGTATGGACAATAATCCTCTACCTTGGGAAGACAGAGCAGGACAGGGAAAGGGGAATACTGGTAATCCAGGCTGCAGGTTCATTCCCCTTATGTTCCCCTCTCTTCAGGGGGTTCGGACCGCCCCCGCCCTGTCCTGGCTGCCCAGCAGCACCAACCACAAAATCCAATTAGAGACCTTCATTAACAAACCCAGCAGGAGAGGTACGAGCACGGCCCAGCGCACATCGGCCACATGCTCGCACGCATGCTCACGCACATGCTGCGAACTGCACCTGTGCATTTCTCCCACGCCATGAGGTGTAGACCGAACTGAGGGTGAGCTTTTGGAAGTTTGACTCATTTCGAAATCAGGCGGCTGAAAACTTTACGCAATCCTCTCCAGCCCTGCACAGGCCCAGCTCTGTGTATAGTTTTCCATGATGCGATGCCCCCAATGGCCAGACACAACTCACTGACACCCTATTACAGCATAGGCACTACCTCACTGCTCAGGAACCTGCTGCTCATACTTTACCACCCTGGTGTGTGACCAACCAAGAATAACCAGCAGAGGGTTGAAACTTGCAAGTCAGGCAGCAGCTTCAGTACCACTTTAGAGTAGAGTATTCTTTTAAAAAGATTTATGAATTATGACTTATCACTTTAATGGGTGATGGATCGTAAATTAATTAGTCATTAAAACGGACATCTTTTCAGCCACATTGTCAAAAATCCCTTCTTTATTTAGAGTTTTTACAGCCACTTTTTATTTGTAGAGGATATATCTGCAGATAATTTAGCTCATGAACATCTGTATCTTAAGATATTAGAGAAATAAGCTGAGGTAACGTTAATAGCAATTCCCAGGATCCCACAGTATTTCAAGTCGAGTAGAGTCAGTTTTATTTGTGTAGCCCAAAATCACAAATCACAGATTTGCCCAATTGGGTTTCACATACAAGGAAAAACTGATTGAATCATATCGACTCCATCTTTCGTCGTTGTTTTGATTGAGAGACCCCTAGTGGCAGAAACACATACAGATGTATAGCACATTTAAATTATTGGTAAGACGTCTCTTGACAAAAAATCCAAAGTGCATAGGTTCTTTTCAAAGATGAAAGTAACTGCAAGTACCTGCAGGCAATTTACAGTCTATGAGCCTGCAGGTGCACACCCTCCATGCCCAAAAATCATAAAAGCCTGCTACAATGGTCAATACAAACACACATAAAGATTAATGCAATATGATTATCCATGGACCTCATGGTATGTCATGGTGATCACAGAAAATACAAATAGCAAAGAGAGTTTTATAATAACAAATTAATATAAATAAATAGTATAGGTATTAAAGGTTATAGGAAGAGTTTGAAATCAAAGTTGTGTAGGTGACCCCCCTTTTAGACCCTCTGAATTCTTGCATCTATGCTCAGGTTCCTCTGGTCAAGATGAGTAATGACAAGCATAATTTATTATAACACCTCTGTGCTTTAACTGGAATTCCAGTGTAAATAGGAATACCCAATACTGTCTTTAATTGCATTCACGAACCATGATTCTCTGGGTTTCTAATCTGGAGTTTTTGGATGTTTTAAATTCTCATGTTTTTCACACATTTTCTCACTCTTTGAACAGATAAAATCTGAAACTTGAATCTTGTATTCTCCAGACGATATTTGTGTGGTCCAAGGAATTCTGTAGTGCAGCGTTTAGCCTGATGCCGAGCGACGTGGTGTGGGTTGTTGCCGGTGAGATGCCGGGTTTGGCTGTTGGCTACAGGGTATCCACAACTGCACTGGCCAGAGTAAACAGTGGCTGGCAGCCCCATCTCCAGACATGAACCCGCCCCAGACACCCTGCTCTCCCCTTGTGTCACGCATTTTGCTGACACTCCAAACAGAAATGGAAAACATGTGCTTGCATAAGGAGTCAGAAGGGAGAGAGAAGTGTACACAGGGCACTGTTGTTCCCACAGTGAGGGATACATAATGGTTCCCGCCCTTTTCTTCAGGAGATGCAGCCCTTTAATCCAAATTGACACATCCCTGCAAAAATACCGGAGGGAATATTTATCCAAAGTTGCTTGATTGATTGTCTAATTGATTGTAATTGGTCGAGCTCTGTAAACTATTCTCCCACGTGTGTCTAAGAATATAAAACCATTTTATCCAAAACAGTCAAATTCAGTCATCTATGTTCATATTGGATATTGCTTTTGAATGTGTATATGCTGTATCACTTCAAAAAGAGAACATAGAGGCAAAGATTCAAGAATCTTCCACATGGCGGGTCCTCACTTGTGATCTTTCTCTTTTCTATCTCTGTCTGTGTCAGAGCACAGAGATCTGTTAGTCCTCTGAGTCTCTGTCTTCACAGCAAAACCCCACATTCCAGGAGAAATTGTAGAATCAACAGGCATGAAATTCATTTCTCACATGGCCGCATCTGTGCCTCCTAATCATAACCTGGACTGACAATTCAATCCCGCACTCCATCGCCTGCTCTCTCCTCCCATTCTGGCTTCCTCACTCACCCCCCCCACACACACACGTCCCCTGAAACCTCCCTCATCCTCCCCAACTTGCATTGCGCCAGCCCCCCACCTCATTAGACCCAACGAAAAACAATTAACAACGCCAACTATAATTACAGTAATGGCCATAAGGGAGCTAGTGACCTGGTTCTTCACCACAACTCCATCCATCCAACCGCCCAGCAGCACCCCCGCCTTCTGGCCTGTGTGCTGGGGGAGTGGGGTGGGGGGTACCGGACATGGTGTCAGGGTGTCTGAACTGACTGACTAATGGCTGGTCAGAGCTGATGATTAGGCTGTAAGAGGCTGGCTGGGGGAGTCCAGTTTGGTCCCCCACTGAGACATGTTTTCTGGGCTGTTACAGCAGAGGGGATGGGGTGGGGGTTGGGGGGGAGTCACAAACACTCCAATTCATCATCTATGTGCCTGGAATTTTATGAAAGTGATGAATGTGTAAAGCCAGGTAAATGACTGAATTAGAGTAATGGCTGATTACAGCAATTTACCCTGAGCACTGCCAGGAATATACATTCCAGGCTGCAGCACAAGATGCTGGCTAATCCCAGATGCCTGGGACTGCAAGTAAGGGGGGTGCAGCCTTCACAGACATTGAGTGCACTGGTTTAATGCAAGGTGCCAAACAGAGCTGTGGGTTTAGAAGAAGAAGATGAGGCATGAAGGAAAATTGGGTCAATGCACCTGCACAAAAGAGCTGAAGTGTCAACATTTCAACAAAGTAAAGTCATTAAAGACATAATATTTAATATTAAGCATCTCAAGCATGGAGAGGTATAACTTCAACTTAATTTGGTCACTGAAAGTCGAGGGCTCAAGAAGACAACAGTGGTCTCAGGTGGAATAGAATTGCATTAAATAGGATGCCAATTTCAAGATATGTCATCAACATGACATCAACATGTCATCTATAAAAAATAATGATATAAATATTAATACAACAGGGGCATTTAATTACTACAGCCATACATCATTAGGTCTAAAAATCTAAATAGTTAGCTAAGCATCATGAAACTCACCATCACTGCATTCTACTGCCTGGTCTGACTTCAGAATGGAAAGGGCAATGGGAACGACTTGAGAATTGGATTTAAGTCTTGGATTTCATTCTGATTTATTACATGTTGGGTTTTCTTAAACATAATTTCTATTAATCTATATAACATCACATTCAACCAACATGAAGAACTATAACAAGCCAGACATTTAGAGTGATCAGATATGAGAAAAAGTGAAACTACATGTTTTGCATTACTGTGGAAAATAGTGTTTGCAAAGAATTATTATGATGTGAGGCTTGACTTCTCTCAAGATTTTAAAGCAAAAACAACTCTACCTATGTTTAAATAGGTTTTTTTATGACTGTCTAAACCTGAGAATGAGTGTCTGGCCTATTTCTAGACATCTGTGATGGGCTGATGGCGTGCTGCTGCGTGATTTTGTCCGTGCATTAGTCAGAGTCTGTTGTACCATATTGTACTAAACAATACAGGGCCGAGGCCTGATTAAAGGTTGCATGAGTCTATTAGTGTGTGTGTCTGTGTGTAGCAGCAGGCGGAGTGTAGCGTGCGTCAGTGCAGGCCAGGCTGAGGGTGCTCTGGCAGTCTGGCAGTGCTGTGCTCCAGGCCCTTCGCTCCCTGGATTAATGCCGATTGTTTGGGAATGACTCGGAGCTCCGGACCACACAAGGAGAGCGAGGGGGAACGCCGACCTGCATGGGGCTACGGGAGAGGGAAGCAGAGGGGAGTCCGGACAGAGTTTTTTAAGCGAGCAAAGAGCAAAATATTTCTTTCTCTTTTTCTCTATTACTCTCAATCACTCTGCTTCCTTTTTCATTCACTCTTTGAAAACCAATGACCAGTGAGCTGCACTTGTGCCTCTCTGTTTCCCCGAGGTCAAGATGAAATACCATTTCCCCTTAATGCAGCCCAATACTTGCCATGCTGCATGTGTTTGCATGTGTGTGTGTATGTGGGAGGTCTGAAAGTGTGGAAGGACACTTAGGGAGGGATACAAAGAGGATAATTCAACAACAACACAGTCACTAGCTTCAATTAGTTGAACTCTCACTATGTGCTTCGTTGTTTTTTGATGAGTAATTTATTAGAGATGGCCAGTGTTTTGCAGACCTGGCAAAGATCACTCTGTAAACAGAGGGGAAGCATCGCAAATATAATTCTTTGCTGAGTAATCATTTCAGCCGGCAAGTAAGCAAAGCTCCCCACGTCCAGCAGCAACTTAAGGAGGATGCTGACAGGGAGAATCAGAGCAGGGACCTCTCAGCCAGTCCAGCCCTTACAGCTGATGCTGCAGAGGAGGACACAAGAATACACAGAGACTGGCAAACGACAAGAGATACAAGACTGACAGCTGTGTTTATGGAGCAGGAAGAGGGAGGCTGGAGCCCTGCAGAATTGCTCTGTCCAGACAATGGCTCCCATGACCTGCCCAGATGCTCGCTGCGACCCGATAGCGTTTATGTGGGAGCGCTTTATAAATCAAGCAGGAACTTGATATCAAACGCTTTTTATTCACTGTCTGGGATGAGTGAACTCTCAGTCTGGAATGGGATCCCAAAGGATGGACAGAGTATGTGTGTATGGGAAGTGTGTGTAATGATACTTGTGGTGGGATAATCTGGGGTTGAGCCACATATCTTCGTTTAAAGAGATTTTTAAAAAACCCAAGACAGGAAACTGTCGAGGGTATGAGATAATGTTGAAGGGGCAGCACATAGGACGGTTACCCCCCATTTGATTTTTGGTCCAGTCATGAAATAGTTCAAAGTTCAGCTCACAAGCTAGTTCATACATAGTTCATAATTGTTTATAATTAATAGTTTGTTCATAGGGGTTGTGCAGGAGTTAGCACTTTTGCCTCACAGCAAGAAGGTCGCAGGTTCAAGACCTCCTTGGTCCTGGGTCTGGGACCTTTCTGTGTGGAGTTTGCATGTTCTCCCTGTGTCTGTGTGGGATGTTAATTGGAGACGCTAAATTGTCCATAGGTGTGAGTGAATGGTGTGTGCCCCATGATAGGCTGCTGACCATCTGGGGTGTATCCTTGTAATGCGCTGGGATTGGCTCCAGCAGACCCCTAGAAGATGAATGAATGAATTCGTTCAGAATTCCAAAAAAATGAAATAGTTTGATGTTCTTTTTTTCAATATTGCTTTTAATATGCTGCTGTGAGCTATTATTTTTCAATGTTATTGCCAAAGCCCTTATAGAACTACAGGCAGCAATTATTTGATCAGTTTTAACTATATGTTAGATTTCATCTTCATATCAAACTTTGAATCCTTATCCAACCAGGGTTCACATTAGCATTTAGAGAACAGCATTTTCCCGTTGTTTCCCCATCTTTCAGCACCTCAGTAGGCCTGTATGCTCAAAAACATGAGGAAAAGCCTTCTCCTTGAATGGCCTTTCTTAAGTTTTAAGATTTTTAAGTTTTAAATTTGTTGTTGATGTGACTGAAATGCTTCTTGAAAAAGGTTCAAGAAGCAAAATTTGTACAAAAAAAGTGAGATTATTCCAGTCCTCACAAACCTTGTCATGGAGCTCGTAAATTTTTATATGACGAATCGGCCTTACGACCTGATACAATCGCCTCTGTTCAGTTTTTTTGCTTTTCGTTTTAAGGACACATGCAGTGATGTGACACTGGTGCCTAGTATTGTTGCCAGATTGAATTGGTTTGTTTTTTTCTGCTAAATATCAAGGCAACTTCACTTGTTTAGCTGGGTTTCATGCCTGGAACTCTAAAGAAACCTGGCACCCTATCTAATGCAGTTAAATAGATAGTGCATGCTGTTCAGACACCAGAATGAATGCATTCACACGACTGTTCAATGAACGTATTCAGGTATAACACTGCTGCATCGACCCTGTGGAGTGGATGAGACTGTGTTCTGTATGTTTTTCATTGTATGTTTATATGTGACTGGTCTGGTCTTCTCTAACTTTAAACAGCAAAAAGCCATCACAAGACATCACATTTTTAATTTGACTCACGTGTGGCTCAAATGAAACCACAATGTCAGATCACCTGAGAAATTTTTAATCATTTTGACACTGGCAATAGCTGATTGGGCTTCCTCCCCGCACATGTTTTGACTTCGGAGAGAAAGCACAGGTGTCAGTAATAATGGTGGCTCTATTCTGTTTGAATGCCTCAGTGTGCCAGTGATACAGCGTTCAGGGCCCAGAACCTTCATCCCATTCCCTGCTTTGTCTGTGTCTAATTCACTAGAGTGCAAAAAGTAGCAATATGTTCTTTGAGTGTTCCATGTTGAGACTTTCCAATAGTGTGCTGCAGGAATAAAACCTGGAAATGAGTTTGAGCATTTTAGCACTTGGATCCCTCATCTGGAAGTCAGTGTTTATTATTTTTTTTTTTATATGACTTGGTTAAATACCTGAAATGAGGTCTGTAATTAAATCATCCTTAAGGGATTTTAACTGATTGTTCTACAACATTAAATATGTCAGTAAACACCTCACTTGTGAATTTCGAAACTTTTACTTGTCTTAAAATGGCCTTAAGTTTACTTCTTGAAGATTATCTTGCTGAATAAAATATATCATAAACTTTTGTTTGTGACAGAGCTTATTTTCAGGAATAATCCAAAATCCAGTGGAAAAATACTTTCAGGGCAATGTTAAAATCCAGGTTGGCTGAAAAATATGTCATCCCTGCAGAAACTCTGTTGAGTTGAAATTCAAATCTACAACACAAATCATTATTTGAAATAATTGCGAGGATTAGAGATGCAAAACAGATGTGACATCTCTCTTTTCAGCATCACTTTCGATTTGCGTTGGTATCAGATAGATCCTGAAATATGAAATGTTACGTCAGGAAAAAAAATAAATCTGAAGAGCATTTTGGGGTCAAGTATGTTGTCCTGGCAGCAGGTTTGTTCACGGCTGACAGATTAACACTGACACGCTGGCTAACTTTCACACTCCGAGTCAGACAAGTGGGCTGACAGAGGACAGGATCCGCCAACTCTAGATCGGTTCAAAGTAAACCACAAGAACAATTAACCAGAGCAACTCAGTTTTATTTTTTTATGCTGCTGCAGGTCATGATTTTCATCCCACAGCTGCACAGCAACAAACACCAGCCCCCAGTTTTCGTTTGCCCACATCCTTCTTTCCTCACTCCTTCCAACTTTCCCCTTCCATCCTAGATGACTCCTCCTGCCTCACCCCTTGTACACAATCCCGAAAACACACCCCACCCACACCATAGGCTGCCTCTGTCCAGTGCAGCTGCCAAGAATAAGACAGGCTGATGTGGGGGCCTCATGGGGGAGGAGGCCTCGCACTGGTGGAGCACTGCTTATCCAGCCCGAGCGCTCACTTGCTGAATTCAGCCACTTGGCTCTGTTTATTTTATATTCAGTCAGCTGTGGGGAGTGGGGTTAGCCACAGCTTATAAAACTCAGTCAGCATGACCAAGATATAACCCCTCCCCCCCTCATTCTTCAACAACCACATGCACACACGTACAGTACATGCACACACATGCACGCATAATACATGCAGTACATGAACACAGTCTAACACTGACTCTTTTTTATCATAAACAAACCAAGACCTAAAAGAATTAACATTCACTCAACAATAAAGTAACAAGAAAAAGATGCACCAAATTAATTGCAAATGTATTTAAAAAATGTTTTTTGACAGAGATTTGCACAAAATAAAACAAGTAAATAAAAAGATACTTTCCACTGAGAGGTTTTTGTAGATTTGTACTTTGAGTAGTAGTTAAACTTGTGTTCAAATTTAACTACTTCAAATAAGATATCTCCTACTTCACTTTAAAGTTCATTCTCAGTGTTTCACACATCACATTCGTGTTAGTTGAATATTGAACCAGAAGTGACCCCAACATATTTGTGATGTCACAAATTCTGCTTGTAGGCCCACCCCTTAAAATTGGATGCTCAATAAGAAACTTTCTTATTTTTTTATCAGATGATTGTGAAGACAATCTTTTAATGGTAAACTCTGCATCATTCTGCACAGTGAAGTACACACTGTAAGAACAAGAAGAAAAAACAAATTTTAAATATAAATGTAAACTAGTTCTGCAGCACAAGAACAAACTGCATCAATAATGTAACATAGAATTGCTTTTGATGTGTGATTAATGTTGTTTTGCTATATGGTTTTGGTATGTTGTTTCCTATTAACAATTAAATTTGAACATGAAGTGTCTGATTATTCTGTTAAGTGCTATATAAAAAATATAAAAAATAATAATAATTATTATTATTATTAACACTATATAGGGTCCCAGTAAAGCTAGACAACAAACATACATAGCCAATTTGCTAACTATAAACCTGCAGTTGAGTGGACTCCTTTCATTCTGTGCTTATGTAAACTATCAGACTATTTTCCTCTCTACACATCAAAAGTGAACTTGGGGATATAATGAGCTTAACTGACTGGTATTAAGATGACTGAACAGAAACAAAGCAGGAAGTGAGAGAAAGCAGCAGCACATGAGCTCCGGCACAACTTCAAGAAGAAGCAAGTTCAGAGGAGCATGAAGTAGACGAATATGGATTTGTGTATGAGTGAGGAGAAGGGGGGTGTGGGGTGGGGGGGTCTTAATAATTCTCCCAGCAGCCCATATTCACTCCACCCCGCTGCGAGTAATCCCAGCATGTTCCATCTACGCCTCGACTGGAAGGCTCCATGGCAACCTTCGGGGTCAGGGGTCATGGGGAAAGGTTGCTTTTATCTGCTAATGAGGTCGATACCTGGGGCTCTGTGTCTCTCCGCCTCTGTCTCTCCGCTGTGGCTGTGAATGCCTGCCAAGTGACACTAATGCAATCTTCACTCATCTCCACCTCAGCCTCCTCCAAGCTGCGCTCTTTGAGCCCAGGACGGGCCGCGAGGTTGCAGGGAGGTAGGGGTTACTCATATTAGGTTCTGCTCTGTAGGGAAGATGACAAACGGCTCTGAAAATTGCTGCCCCCCCCCCCTCCCAATCCCAGTCTGGCTCCTCTATGTGAAATAAGTGTTCACATGCAAATCAACAATTGCCCCACAAGTCTGCTGGATGGTGTTCCCCATACCTTCACTCTGGTAGTTTGATTGATTGCCTCTTCACACCAACATGTTAAGCCTTGTACTTACAGTTAAAGTGGGCTGTGATTGATGTAATGTTGTTTAGCTTCATAACAAAATCAGCTGTGCAGAGAGATTAGTGACAGAATTAAGTCAAACAAACCTCATGATTAACATGCACCTTTTTTTCAAACAACTTAAAGAAAGCACTGTGTACCCTCTTAATTACTGACTGTTTAAAACAAATAGGTGTTGAATGCGGTACAGGTCTTTCCAGTAAATGCCCCAGGAAAAAAAAACAAAAAAAAACTTCCCTCGCCAATCTCTTCTCACTATATCACACGAGGCTCATTGGCCCATGATGTGCCCCTTCAATGGGGCAAACAGGCACACTCGCCAGCCCCCATCCCTCTCCCACACCCTCTCACTCTCACACACACGCCCCCTGTCATGTTCGCGGGACTGAGAAAGGAGTCCATTAACTCTGATTTAGTGGCAGTGTCATGCGGTTCCCTTTGTGAGGTGGTGACATTCAATGAATAGGAATCAGAATTTGCTCCCCCTCCTCCTCCATCTTTCCTCCTCTTGGCTCCACACTCAGGGCTATGCAGAATTAGTTTGTGTGGCTCTGATGGGAGTGTAAGGGGGTTCAGAGTTGTGGCTGAGGGGGGTGGTGGTGGGGTGGGGGGTGAGGGGAGTGGATTGAGAGGGTTTTGCTGCCACATGTCTGTGAGTGGCGGACTCTTTGTGCCGGGGCCAGCCTGTTTGTTTAGCCTTTCCTCAGAGAGCCGCCTCACACATCGGTGCTTCATACAGGCGACAAAGCTGTTAGAGATGAGGGGAGACAGCGAGAGAGAAGCCGCCCAATGGTCTCTGAGAGGTTGGTTGAAGACCATGGCATCACATTCCAGATTCATCTTAAACACATTTACTCAAGTATTGTATTTAAATTCAATTTTGAGGTATTTTACTTGAGTATTTCCATGTGATGCTACTTCATACGTCTTTTTGTTCCTACAGTTGAATGTTTGTATTTTACTGCGCAGAATGATGCAGATGGTGATGAGTTTGCCCTCAAAGCGGAAAGTTTCTCATTGAAAACCCAATTTTAAGGGGTGGACCCACAGCCAGAATTTGTGACATTAGAAATATGTTGGAGCCAACTCTGGTTCAACATAACTAGTTCTTAAAATAGAACACATAGTTAAAGATGAAACCAGGCATTTCAATCTTTTAGTCTTTTGATGTCTTGTAAACAGCAGATTGTAGTTGGGTCTCATTTCAGATCTATGAGTTGTTATCAGTTTTATCCCCTTTAAACATCTCACAATTAATTTTCAAATGATCAAATATTTCACCAAATTTGTTTGTTTTTTTGCTTCTTTTCTTTCCCATTAACCATCTCCTGGCCCCTCACATTTATCTGCTGACCATTTGGAGGAGCCCGACCCCTAAGTTGGGAACCACTGGACTAAACTAGTCAAACTGTATATAAAGTAGTTAAACTAGCTCAACCTTCAGCAGCTACAACAGTAACATGCTGCTAAACACTTCATATTAATAATCTAATGATGTCATATATAATAATATATCAGCCAGGGAACCAAAACAATACTTTTACTGCATTACTTTAACTACATCAAGCTCAAAATGCTTATGTACTTTTACTGTAGTAGGATTTTTCAGGCAGGACTTTTAGTTGTAATAGAACATTTCAAAGAGGAAATCAAAGTGCATTACATAACACATTAAAATCATGAAGCTAAACTATTATAAACACATTATAAAAGATCACTTAAATGCAATTAAAAATAGTCATTCAAGATTTAAAAATTAAGACAATAAAACAAATCTAGAATAGAAACAAATAAAATGTGATCTAGTGCAGTATGAGAAATAAATAACTACTAATAATTGGTTTAATAAAAGGATTTGCAACAGAGTTAAAGCAGAGCTGCAGTTTTTTGTGAGTCTGGTTCAGATATGTGGAGCATAAAAGCTGAACACTGCTTCTCCATGTTTAGTTTTGACGAGGGACAGAAAGCAGATCCATCCCAGAGGGACCGAGAGGTCTGGAAGGTTCGTATCACAGCAGCAAATCAGAATCTTGAATAACTTTATAAACTAACAGCAGTATTTTAGAGTCAATTCTTTGGCAGACAGGAAGCCAGCATAACAACAAAAAAGTGGAGTGTTGTGATCTACTTTCTTGGTCCTTGGTCCTTGCACTGGCTTCCTGTCTGCCAAAGAATTCACTTTAAAATACTCTTACTGGTTTATAAAGCCCTGAATGGTCTAGGGCCTAGGTATATTGCAGATCTGCTGATCCCTTATGAACCATCCAGACCTCTTAGATCATCTGGATCAGGTCTGCTCTCTGTTCCTAGAGTCAGAACTAAACATGGAGAAGCAGCATTTAGTTTCTATGCCCCACAGATCTGGTACAAACTCCCAGAGACCTGCAGGTCTGCCACAACTCTCACTGCTTTTAAATCACAGCTGAAGACTTTTCTGTTCAATGCTGCCTACTGCTAATATCATTCTGAATTACTCTGCACTGTACTGTAACTTGTTCTTTGTTTTAATTTCAAATTTTAATTCTTAATTTTTATTTCTTATTTTTATTTTATATTATATCTATTTTTTTATTTTAATCAACTGTTTTAAATTGTTTTAATCAACTGTCTTAAATTGTATCTTGATGCTTTTAATGTTTTATGTAAAGCACTTTGAATTACCTTGTTGTTGAAAGGTGCTATACAAATAAACTTGCCTTGCCTTGGTCGTAGTGAGTCGAGCAGCAGCATTCTGAATCTGTAGCTCTGTTTAACCCATAAAGACTCATTTACAGTAGTTGAGTCTGCTGAAGATAATAGACAAGTGTTTCCAAATCCTCCTGAGACAAAAGTCCTTGAATCCTTGATATATTCACCGGGTGATGGGACTTTGTAATTATCTTAAGGTGGCTGTTAAAACTACACCAACACATGGTTTGTGATTTTTAACTTTACTGATTGAAGCTGAGCTCTTTGGTTCCAAAAACAATTACTTGGTCTTTGTCCCTGTTTAATTGAAGGAAATAAAGATTCCTATTAGTAATATAACATTGTTCTCACCCTATTAATTGCTGAAATCTGGGAATGCAGCATCTTGGCTGAAATGGACCGAACTTATTTATTATTTGTGAGAGAAAAAAACAGTGAACACATCCAAGCGTGTTGTTGTGGTCACACAGCGACTTCTTAGATCAACTTTGACCTGTTGTACATGTAACATGCTCATGGTTCTTCTTGTGCTATGATGAATCATTACCCACAATTAAAATATCTCAGGATAGTTTTATCATTCAAATTAACTGGTTCTGATAATGTAGCAAACCTGATGACTTGTTTACCAACCTGCCAATTATCTGACTGCTCATTTTTCCTGTTTCCTGTCTTGTCAGGAATCCAAAGCTGCAAAAAATAATGCAAGTTCTATTAAATCTGATTTATCCTTTAAATAGATTAATTCTATATTAACAAAGTATTACTTTTTATGAAACCAGTAATAGAAAGAAAGTGTTAAGGGCCACAGCATCTTTGTAGCAGATGCTTTAGAACATTTTCCAAAAAACCTTTGTTTCAGTGGGAGGAAAACTCAATCAAACTGTCAGCATATTTGGCAACACAGATAAAACATAAAAATAGAGATAAAAGACAGGTGATGCAATGGAGATTTTAAGGGTATCATTCCAAAAAGGAATGGAAAAATACTTGGTTGAAAGATTTATCATGCAGTATTTCAAAATTACAAACAGAAACATCTGGACAAGTCCCAAGAGCATGTGAGATTCTAACTTCACATATAACTTCTCATTTTGTGATGATATTCTGCAGCTAAACCTTATCAATCTGATGAAATTGCTTATTAATCGGACATATTACAACACATAAACTAATAAATTAAAATACAAAAGAACGCCAGTTATTTTCATCCCACAGCTGTTTCCCATTGGTGTCAGTGGCTGTTGATTGTGACCTTTGGAGAATTCATCCTTTCCCGAAGAATCTCTCCCAGCAGCTGGCGACAGGTCACAACAGGCTCCAGCTTGGGTCTCTGTGGCGTGGACGCGGAAGGTGAGTCGTGATCAGTAGGAAACGGGAGGGCAGGGAGGTCAGGCTTGATTATTTTACCCCGCTCTCTTGGAAAACAAAAAAAGAAAATATTTACACAAACAGGAAGCTTAGTATTTCCTAATGATTGGAAACACATTGGCGTCCAGACACTTCTCCTCCCCCTGTATCACTCTCTCATTCACATTCACTAATACACACACTAAAAAATTAAAAATATATGCACCTACCTGGATAAACATTTAGTATCAGGATAAAAAAAATGCTTCGAGACAGATTTAAGGGGGAGTTTAGTCTTCTCTGACATGTTGGAATGTTTCAACCTGAAGTAAAATCCTTGTTAATGTTGTTGGGTTGAGGCTTCCCTGCAGCCATGTTAGATCAACCATAATAAGTTGCGAGTTTATGGACCTTTGCTCCCCAAATGTCTACCATGTTGCTAATTGCGTACATCTGTGGCTGGTGGTTTTGATGTTTTGTCTCAATGGTGCAGCTCTCCGTTCCATTTCCAACAGCCTCCGGTTAAAAGTGGCATGGCCCCTCCGTTATCTGTCCAGCCCTTTTAATGGCAGCCAGTTTTTGAAGGGATGGAAAAGTCTTTAATTCCACTTACTGGCTAACACATAGATGAAAGCAATAAAGGTGGAATTCGGTGATTTCATGTAAGCCGTAATGCCATGCAGCAGTTCTTGGGCAGAAGAGTCATTTACTAAAAGTCACAGCTTCTTTTAACCTTTTAAATATTGTTTTGCACTAGTTTGTTGCTTTATGTGGTTGACATAAAACCTCCTCTGTTGTTTTGAACTACATGAAACAATTGGCACAAATTTTTACCTCCACCAGAAGGTTATGTTTTCACCAACATTTGTCTGTTTGTTAACAAAATACCTCAAAAAATGTATGCCAGATTTTCATCAAATTTTCAATGAATGTTGGGAATGGCATCATGAACGGATGATTAAATTTTGGTAATGATCTGGAAGAAATCCTGGTTTCTGGTTTTGGTTGTTTAGTAAATGGACCTTCAAAAAGACACCATTGTTTGGGGCCTCCTGGTGGTTATATCTTATAGCTTGTTTTACTTGTTTTGCACATTACACCAGAGACACAAAGAGATGACTTTGACTACACCTAGAAGACTTTCAATGCTTGGGGTAGGTATGAACTGTTGAGGCTGTAAATTGCATACATATTTTGATACTTGATATGAACTTGATGTTGATATGTTGAGTGGGAGTCACAGTTTGCAGAGGTCTGCACTCTAATGCTTTTCTAGTTATTGTTCTTAACTTTATTTGTAGTTTTAGTTTTTCTTCTATTGTAAGTGAAAAGAAATGCATAGCTTTGTAATGGGTGTTGTCACGGATCTGTTCACATATATTTTTTCTTGTCACGTAATTACAACCAACATATTCTCCTCAAAAATTACATATCTGAGACAGGCTGCTGTTGCTTCAAATGTTTAACGCCTCCAGTTACTGAGAAAAGTGGTGTTGAAGGTCATAGAAGTGTTGGATATTTTGTTTCTGGAAATGTCTGATTTGTGTGACCTGCAAACTATCAGCTCATCATCAGCAGGTGTCTCAGAGCCTGAATGAACTGCTGTCAGCAACAGGTGTCACACCGAGTCCTTCATAGTTTGTATATTCATGTTCCAGCATCATTTCCTTGAGAAATTTTAACTAAACAGACACAGTTTATGAATTAAACATGTTTGCTGTTTTTTTCATTTCATCTTTTTCTCCATGTTTTTCTCCTTCATCCTCCTTTTATCCACCCGACTTGCAAAGAACAAAGTAGAAATAGTTTTATGCTGTATTTCTACCAAGATACCACTTTGCTGTAAAATCCAACCCTGCTTTTGGGATACAGTCCACACAAGTATGTCTCATTCCCACAGTCTCCGTGAACATATCATACCTCAAAATGTTGCAACAAGTTTCCTCTCTCTCAAAATGAAAAAAAAATCCCACAGGAGTTATTGTTTTTGAGATCTATCCTTTACACTGCAAAATAGGAAATATATCTCCTATTTAGATATTTTCACTTGTTAAGATTTCATTTTGTTTGCAATGTAATTGACAGAGAACACACATTAACTACAATACAAACTGCAGGTGGTCCTTCCTGTTTCTTAAATCTTCAAACACTGTGTACATATATCACAAATCCTCATCCTCACATAATCCTGCTGCATAATTATAGTGTTGTGTTGCTGTCCTAAGTGTAGGTTTGAGCCCACCTACAGGTGATGTTCAGATTGGGAGAGTTTCAATACTATTCACCATCCAGCAAATTACATGCAAATGCATTTTCTAATTTTGCACTTTGGAATGTGTTGTTGTTTTCTTCTTCTATATCATATCTACAGAAATTAGCTTCTTACTGAGAGTTAAAGATGGTGTTGATGGTCTTGTAAAAGTTTTGTGACAGGGTTTTGAGGTTGTTTTTAATAAGACAGCAGCCGTTCGTACAGATCTGTGGTGCCCGGCAGTGCCATCAGAGGAAGGATCAGCACAAATGTGTGCTATGTGTATGCTGGTGGAACCCGATCCTGAGTAATTGTCAGGATAAGGTGAGGGATTGACCTCTGCCATAAACCATATTTTCTGAAACAACACACACTTGAGCTAGCTTTGAAATAGCCTCTGCTCCAGGAGAGGCCTGTAAGGAAGCCAGTCATCAACGTTTTAGTGTAACTAAACAAAGCCTGTGGTAATTTCATTCAATCACAATCACATTGTCAGCCAGCAGATAGCCGGTGCCCCTCTGTGATCCCAGACACAATCTCTGCTCTTCATGACATCACAGAGCAGCAATGCGAGGCATGAGTTCATCTGGACATGACTGAGATGTTCCCCACTTGATCCTGTAATAATCATATAATCAATTATTATTGTTGCTGTCTTTGAACGTTGGGCCTAAAACGTTGCTTTTGTTTTTAACCCTCATGTTGTGTTCATTTCATGCTAATCAACATGGTGATCCTGGTCAAATTTGACTGTTCTATTAGAACTCATCATAAAAACTGTAATAACACATATATTATCACCTCTGGTTGTATTAGATTTGTTTTTATCAACATAACCTCTTAACATTACAAGTTTTGAACTTATATTTGATTATACACATTGAATTCAAGGTATAATTGACCTGTTATATTCTATACATTCATGATTGATTTGTGGAAAATGTTAAATATCTATGCTGCGTGTCAAAACACTTTTTTTTTTTAATTTCAGCATTCTCGTTACTAACTTCAAATAACCAAACACACAGCATGCCAGTCTTCACCTCCTTCCCTCCACCCAGACGTGGCATGTTTGTGTCTTTGCTGTTGTGACAGTTCAGATCCTGCGGCGCTCCGCTAGCATTCCTTTCATCCCAGATCCCCTAGGGGTCAGCCCCACCTCATCCCAATCACTGCTCCAGTCAGATGGAATCAGACAGATGCGGGATCCAGCAGATGGTAGGCAAGGCCATGTTCAAATGACGCCTACGTCATGTAAGCTGTTCGGGCTCCCTGCAATTAGCACTCAACAGCAGCCATGAATGAATTGATTTTTGATCTTGTTTCCCCCTTGCCAGAAAAAAGTCAGGAATCCAGTCCAAAAAGCTGCGCTGTCTACTGTGCCTTCAGTCTGGAGCTGCGGGGTAATTGAATTTAGATCAAAGACATTCATGTCTTTCAAAAAAGGTCTAGAGGGGTGCTCAATTTTTAGTAATAACAGAAACGCTTCCGGCTTTGACCTTCACTGCCCTCGTCTACCTTTCTCTTCCCCCTCTGCCCTCAACCTGAAATCCCTGCTTTGAAGGATCATCACAGTGACTGTTTGATACACAGAGGAGAAATGAGAAATCATTTTGAAAAAGAAACAAATCTGGTATTTCTTAACCTGTGACTTAGAATCATGGATACACACATAAATGATTTTTTTAGTCTCAGCAGACATTTAATACAAAAATATGTATTCAATATTACCTCATTATCTTTAAGTACGTATAATGGCTAATTAAATGTTTAAAGAAATACCTGAAATGTAACCCTGAACAGAAATACAGCTGACACGTTATTTAATATTCTTTCTACACAACTTGCAAATGACTGTTCTGATCCTATAAGAAAACATTCATGAGCCAAAACGTGTGGGAGACATTTTCCTCCTATGAAGCTAATTGAAGGAAAAATCTATTAGTTTCATGGGAGGAAAGTGTCTCTCAAACATTTGGCTCAGAACACTCAGTATATGCTCTGATTGTTTAATATGTTGAACGTGTGCTATGACACACATCTGTTCATGCTTCTGATAGCTGGTAAAAGTCTGCCCCCTTGTGTTTGAAAGAATCTTAAAATTAGAAAAAAAAATCTCCTCTTAAAGGTCCCATATAATAAAAAGTGAGTTTTTAATATGTTTTAGGATATAATTACTAGTTGTAAGAAGTTGTGATGTCACAACACAGTCACTGCTCATCCCCAAATCACAGCCATTCAAATCAGCTAATCAGAGAAGAGGCTCATGAATATTAAGGGGACAGACGGAAAAAAATGTCTTTTTAGGGATATCACAACTTCATATATAACCCAGGTAAAGTGTCAAATATGGGACATAATAAGCCTACCAGGCAGATTCTGAAATGAAAAAAAATTAAGCATTAAAAATGTCATTAACAGCAAAGTACACAAAGCAGCAACAGTTATATAATCACAGAATTCAACAGATTGTTTTAGCTGCCAGCAAATGATCATTTGAAAATAACTAGTTAAATAATACAATTCTGTTCATCAAATCTATGATACATTTGCCATTTATAGTCAGATAAAAGTCACTTCTTCCTTCCAGATTTACGTAAGCGTCCGATAGTGGAGGAAAAATGCAGCGCTGACCTCTCACACAGAGAGAGTCGATGGTCTGTGTCTGCGTTCATGGAGGAAACAGACACAGATGTAGGAATTGAGTTCTGGTGTTGTATCGAAACATCACCTGAATGTGCACTGTGGGGATGTGGGAACGTCTTTGGAGACGCCGGGCATGATGACGCCCTGTGTTCATGTCTGTCCTGATTCCCATTTCCAAGTCCCTCCAGGTGGGCCTGGAACGTGGAGGTCTGATGCTCCAGGGACAGGAAACTTTCCTGCACCTTGTTGAACTGCAAAGAGAGAACATTTATGTCCTGGAGAGTTTCTGAGCAGATAAACAATGTTGTTCTCATATTCTGCAAATGTACCTGCTCAATGTTGGACTGAAGCAACATCTCTGGCCAGACCAACTCGCTGCTGCTGGTCCCACTGCTGCTCATATGAGCGTGACTCCATGTTAACTCCTGTAGGACAAAGTTAAGGAAACGTCTAAAGACAGCAGGAAATACACTGCCTGTCCAAAAAAAAGAGTCATCACCTGGATTTAACTAAGTAAATAGTGTCTCCTGATGGATAATTTCTACAATTATACCATCTTTCAGGTGGCAATAAGTTATTTAACAATATGCCGTGGTTGTGGAAAAGATGTTGGTCTGTTTGAGAAGAGTCAAATCATTGACATCAAGCAGAGAAAACCTCTAAGGAGATTTCAGAAACTATTAAACTGTCTGTGCAGGTTCTTGGTTTAGCCAAGTCATCTTTTTCTTGTGGAGTTTAGAGCAAAGCAACTGGACTTCTTAGTTGGTTTGGACACATTATTCAATTGTTTGTCCAATGCATTATTAAAAACTGGAAGGAAAATGGGGAACCAAAGTGATGGTTGGTGCATCAGGATAAGATGAGGAGCAGATGAAGTGAATGAGCAGGTTATTCTATCAATGGATTGTTTCTTGATGGCATGAGTGTATTCCAAGATGAAGATGCATCTGGCTCAAATTGTGAAGGAATGGTTCACTGAGAATGAGACATCATTTTCACATATGGATTCCACAGAGTCCAGACCTTCATCCCATTGAGAAACTTTGGTGGGTGTTGAAGAAGACTTTGTGCAGTGGTTCAACTCTACCATCATCAATACAAGATCTCGGTGAAAAAGGAATGCAACACTGGATGGAAATAAACCTTTTGACATTACAGAAGGTTATCGAAACAATGCCACAGTAAATGCTGCAATAAATAAAGCTAAAAGCTGTCCAATGAAAGGTGCAACTTTTGTGTGAGAAGAGTTTTACCTGCAGAAGTTGTGTGCTGTCTGTCAGATGAGCCTGACAGCACTGGAGTCTGCTCCTGTGGTGACTCAGAACTGCGATCAAGGTCTTTGCACATAACACATAACAGCATTACAAACACCATTGAGAGGGAAAAGTCAGTTTAATCACCAGGAATAATAACAGAAGCTGAAACTAAGAAAAAAACAAAACAATATAAGGTATAATTGACAGCTCCTCACCTTCACATCTCTCTGGGCTAAGGCCAGGTCCCTGTGGCCCCTGCCACCCTCTTTGGTGAGTGTAACCCCAGCGTGCAGCTCCTCCAGCTGAGTCCAAAGGCCATCTAAGCTCCCCAGCATGTCCTTCACGCTGGTCTCGAAGTCCCCCTGCACCCGGACGAGTCTCCCTAGCAACTGCATCCTGCCAGAGAGGAGAGTGTGATGTTAAGTTGAGTTCAGAGCATCTCAGTGAGTCTGAGTGTCTGAACCTCACCTGTCCTGCAGGAAGGAGTGGATGAGCATCACTCTGTTTCTCAGGACAGAATGTTGGTCCAGCTCCATCAGGGTCACCTCTGACTCAATATCAGCCTTTTCAAGTGTGTGAGATACTGACTGCAGAGAAAAGAAGATACTTTTTAATTTTTATTTATTTATTATTTTTTTATTTCATTCTACTTAGAGCTTTATTCTTTATTTTTTATTTTTGTGTCTCTTTAAGTTTTATCAGTGCTGTGTGTGACGGAGCTTCAATCTCCCTGAGGGAACCAATAAAGCCTTACGTGTTCTTCTTACTTTATAAAGTACTTGTACTCCACTAACTTTTCAGAGGGAAATACTGTATTTTTTTACTCCACTACATTTATTTCATAGCTATAGTTACTAGTTACTTCCGAGATCAATATTTTTCTTGTAAAACAGATGTGTTATATATAGTTTATATTTGTGATTAATTCAGATCTGTTTTTACCTTGACATTAAAGTGTCTTCATCTTTTTCTATCACTGTCAAAAAAATTCATATTAAATCACACAAATTTCAAAAGTGGTGAACACTTTGTATCCTTTGCTGTGTATTTGTATACAGTATACTATATAATAATAAATGTAATTCAGTGGCAAATCATGGTTGGCAAGATGAGAAAGTACAGAAAATACAGTCTTAAGAAGCATTCATCAGGTCTCTCAAAATATATTATACATTATACATTTTGTGTTCATGATGGTTTATAGTAATTTTTCACAATTTTGTGTGATTTTTGACACAAATGTTAAATAGTGAAACTGAAAAAGAATGATAATTTGTAAATCTTGAATCCACCTAAACTATCTGGTACCAGGTTTTTAGGGTTATACTACATGACAGTGACCCATATACAACAAACATACAATATACACATCAATAAATACATCGAATTGGAATACTTACATTTTGCAACTAATACTTTTACACATTTACTTATGGTATTACTATGTTTACATAAGTATCTCAATTCCTCATGCTGGCAACTTTGTGAAGTTGCAATAAAAACTGTTTCTGTTTTTAAATTGTTATCACTAATTGGGGAAAAAGTTTGTGTGTTTGGCCTGAGGGCAATGCCTAAAGGACAGGAAAACACATTTGAAATCTTTATGCTCCTAGAAAGTTAAAGTTGATTTCGGTTGTTTTTGGTATATATTATTTGAATGTATATTATGACCTTAGGGTGGTGGTAGTTTAATTTTTAAAAAGGAGATAGGGAAGCAAAGTTTACAGAAGTTGTCCTCAGGAGACCGTGGATTCGACATATTTCACTCTGAACAAAAATGTTTGACATTTCAGTCACGGAGATTCATCGCTCCGCTGCCATTAACAGACAGACAGAAAGTAGGACTTTAATGTTCCTCTTCTCTCCCTGTCTGGTTAAGTCAGAGTGTAGATGACAGCAGCTCAGTGATGATGCCTGTTGCCTGGGGCGAGTATATCTGTGTAGGCCTGAGTGCAAGGTTTGATCCCAGTAATATTGCCAACAAAGACTTTACACTGATCTACATGCAAAGAGCGACTAAAAACAAGGGGGATGACAGATATAGCTGGAGGCTGCTGTCTGTGTATATGAGCAAGAGCTGCTTTAAGGTGGTTTTTCACCTTCTCACCTGCAGCCTGGAGAGGAGAGTCTGTATGTGGGCCACGCTGGGGTCTGGCAGGGGCTCCTGGAGCACAAGCACCAGCAAACAATCAACCACAGCAAAGGCCAGTGGAACATGCACTCCTGGGCTTCTGGACTGAGGCGGCCTGGAGAAATTAGAACACAGCAGGAATTTGTATGAGATGGTTGAGGTTCTTTCAAAACATTCATTCATCTTCTATACCTGCTTATTCCTCATTAGGGTCACAGGCAGGGATACACCCCAGATACAATGTCACATAAAATGTCAATAAATAGTGAAAAATACCCAGTAAAGTTTTTCACAGTCCAAAAATTGCATCTTCAAATGTCTGGTTGTATCCGACTAACAGGTCAAACCCCAAAAATATTCAGTTTATCATCATGTTCCACACAAAAAAAGCAACAAGACAAGTTGTAGATATTTTTTTTACATTATGATTTATATTTTTTAGGTCCATATTTTTACTTTTTGTCTATTTAATCTATTCTTAATCTAATTTTCTTTTACTCTTATTTTGCTATGCTGCTGTTATTATAGCTTTTAAATCTGATATATTTGTGTCACTTTCTCACATAAATTGACTGTTGCTCCCTTACTACCCTCATTCTTGGGTTGTTAGTTATCTGTGAAGCTCTTAGATCTGCATGTGTGATGTGTGCTATACAAGTAAAGTTATGTTTTGTTTTTCTTCATTTTTTTTTCAATTATTTTTATGTACCAGTGGCTCACTTGGCATAACTTGACTCCATTGTGTTTGCTCCTTGATTTCATTAGCTGTTGTCAGAAAATTTAACTATTATTATCAAAATAAATAAAAATATCAAATTTAAATTAACCAATAAAGGAAAAGTCTCACCATGCATGCAGGTTTTTCCTGTTTTCAGCTAAACCCTCCTGCTGCAACCTCAGTGACAGATTGTCCTTGAATTGAAGCACATGCAGTCTCTGAATAAACATAACATGATCAGATTTAATAACCAAGGTCAAGTGAGATCCGATTTGTGTGGCTGCACCCACCCAACTCTGTCCTCGCTGCAGGCAACACTTCAGGGCGTGAACACATCCTCCCAGGACCAGCCACAGCAGACACACCTGCAGAAACCTGCAGCCTGGGTCCAGCAGGAGCAGGGAGGGCTGCAGCGGGGCCTCCACCTGGCAGACGGACCACACTATACCTACTGGAGCAAAGCTGTACCAACTGTACCAGCCTTTCCAAAGGAAGAGTCTCCTCAGGGTCTGTGAGCAAGAAGTGTGCTGTGGCTGAACGATGGCTGGTGCTTGGGTCGACCTGCAGGAAGTAGAAAGAAATAAAAGTAAGAGCAAAATGTCAACAGAGAGAGTGAGAAGTTGAAAAATGAAAGGGGAAAACGTTCATTGTAGAACTGGAAATACAGCAAGTTTCAGATTCTTATACTTTGCTAAAATCACTGCAATAATGAAAGGTAATTTCAAGAGTCAATAATTCAAACAATTCAACAAAAACAATTCATATTGTTGCCCTGGTGTGAAAAAAGATGCAGCTTCACCCACTATTGTTGTCAAACCCGTTTTCATGTTTGTGAAACATTCCTTATTTATTTATTTTTTTTTTAAGAAAATAAGATTTCAATACATCCTCAACAATGGCCAACTGAATAAACCCCTCCTTTCCCCACACAGAATATATGTAGTCTTCTTAAGACTGTATTGTATGTTACCTTAAGACAATACGAAAGGAATATATATATATATATATATATATATATATATATATATATATATATATATATATATATATATATATATATATATATATATATATATATATATATATATATATATATATATATATATATTATGGTTATGGGTGGATAATAATAATAGCAAAGACATTTCCCTGAAATATAATTAGTGTTCTCTTTAGTGCTAATGCAATGGTTAAGTGGCATTACAGTTGGATAAAAATTTTATGAACCTATCATAGAGCTCTGTATCACTTGGATAATTTACTGAAGCACGTTATATTCTGGCTGATCTAAGAAAGCTTGTCATGGAAACATATGCCAGAAAAAATGAAAATGTCCCTTTGACTCCCCAAAAATTCATTATCTTTGGAAATCCTGAGGTCCATCAATCAACTGGTGAGTTCAGAGTTTAATACACAAAGCCTCTTTATCGTCATCTCATCCATTTTGGGTCACGTAGGCAGCAGCAGGAGCAGTATAAAATTTGCAGTTTGAGCTCATGTATTAGATGTGAACCAACTGGTCAGACAAGTCAACAGATTAATGTCTAAAGGAGGATGAATTAAATTTACTATCATCATAGTCTCAGCAGAGTAAAGCAGAAGGACCATCATGTCATCAGATTTCTCCTCCTTCCAGCAGCAGGTGATCAAAGACCTGCCACTCAGAAGTGGATTCAGATGAAAGGCCACTCGTTACATGACACACACGGGTCTACACGACCTACCTCTGCAGCTCTCGACTCCTCTCCAGCGACTCCTTGTTCTCCTTCCTTCTCTCCATCCATTCAGAGCCCCGGTCCAAGCCCACTGTCTCCCCTTGCCCTCTGGGGTTAGTGAACATCAACCAAGGCATGATGGGAGAAAAGCAGACACACACACACACACACATATCTATTGAACATGTTCAACAACACACACCTGCTTAAAAAGTCTTTAGTTCGGTAACATGATAAACTTGATGAACTGGTTTTACTGGAAGATTTGTTTTAATGCAGCATGGGTAGTAACTGCTTCCTTTTCCCACATTCTGTCAATGAAAGAATGTGTTTAACATACTGATGACAATTGTTTGGAGGACAAGCCCTGCTCCGCCCTGCTGTAACAACCCCTTCAACCCTCACAAGTCACACACACACTGACTTATATACTTTATAAGCCCACAGTCGGTATCTGAGTAGAAATATATTTATTCTGTTGAGAGAGAAGTTTTCTGATTGAAATAGGCCCATGTAAGATCATTACTACTAATATATTTATTGATTTATGTTTATTTGTCAGGAACAATACAAAAACAATGCAGAAAGTTACAGAAACATGATACTGTTGTATTGTATACAGGGTTATAGCTGATGCTAGTTTGCAACCCCCAGTCCATTTCTATAATATACACTTATCTACTTAAAGTTACAATTTTAAAAATTACAAAGAAGCTCTATACAACCACAATTCCAAATTTGCAGTGATGATTTCATGATTCTATATACAAATACAAGCTACGACCAATTACAGTGTCAAATTCATGAACATCGATAATTTCAACACTTTAATTAGTCTGACTTGTGTTCACACACTTGGATGGTTTTCAACCAGGATTTAACCTTTTTATTAAATATTTTTACATCAGTGTCTTGTTTAATCTCCTTTGATAGAGCATTCCACAAGTCAATCCCTTTTATATATAACCAAGCTTCACATTTTGGGCCTCCATTGGTCCAATATTTAGTCATCGCAGATTTAGGTTGCTGCTGAACTCACTTTAGTTTTCTGAGGACATGCTGCCATCTAGCAGCAGGAACGAGAATAACATCCATTCAACGTTAAAACATGAATCTCACAAGAACGAAATTACTCAGGCATCCAAATGCAACAAATTTGTGTATTGCACCATTTTGGCATTTTGTCACTAAAAATGACTAAAGAGCACTTTAATTTGTTTGTTTTTTATCTCTATTATTGATTTTATTTGTCTTTTAATCTATTTCAACTAGCTTCTTAGTTTCTACTGAACATCATATTATTAAGATTATATTTTTTAGGTCCATATTTTTTATGTTTTGTCTTTTTAATCTATTCTTTATCTAATTTTATTTTCACTTTTATTTTGCTATACGGCTGTTACTATAGCTTTTAAATTTTATATACTTACTTTTATATACTACATAAATTGAACTCACACTGATGCTCTCTTGCTTCCTTTATCCTTGGCTGCTCAGTTATCTGTGATCTGCAGGTGTGATAAAAGTGCTGTACAAAAAGTTTGATTGATTCCTTATTAAATGAAATGAAAACACAATGTACAGATATAAAATTATTTAATTTCTCAACACGTGGACAAAAGGACAAAATCACCTCCAACTATGATGCTAAACTATTCCTGCTAAATTTTGCATTGTACAAGTCTGTCATAGCTCTCTCTCTCTCTCTCTCTCTCTCTCTCTCTCTCTCTCTCTATATATATATATATATATATATATATATATATATATATATATATATATATATATATATATATATAATTGGCCTTAATTAAGTGTGTTAATCTGTCTTTTCATGGTTTAGTTTACAAATACTTTGAGCAAGTCCAAGGACAAGTAGTCTTAAGTTCCAGCATCAGACATAAGTAGATGACCCAGCACCTCCAGAAGTCAAGTTACACTGTATTATTCAGTTTTTAATGTTCCTTTTAAATCGGTTTCTTAAATCGTTTCTTACTTTATTCCCAGACACCTCTCTGAGCAACAACATCCATATTGTTTGTTTGATTTTTTTTTGCTTTTAGGTGCCTTTTATAAATTACTTGACTGAAAAGCACTTGTTTTTTCATAGATAAATACATTGGAATAAGTCCATACAATACTTTACACACAGTATCATATCAACCTGTGATGATGTCCCTAAATATCTTTAGCATTTGTGTATTTTTGATGATCTCATATTTGGACTTTTTGTCTTCAAAGATGTGACAAAGGAAAATTCTCTATTTGGCTTCAAGCTTCTATAAAACAATCCGTTTTCTGTACCAACAATCATAAGTTAATTATGGTTTTTCTCTGGTTTAAAAAGGCGCTTTGATGTAAAAATATTTTTTAGGAAAATTAACAAAAGAATAATAAATAACTCAATTATTATTATTGAGCCCAAAATGTATTTTTCCCTCTTGAAACAAGCAAAAATAAACCATCATGTTTCATCCATGTTACATCCACATCCTTGTAAAACCAAAACAAATGCAGAAGATTCATAACTGAAACACTAAGACCATGGTTTCATTCAGTTTTGGAGCTGTGACACTGACAAACCATTTTGTCAGTGTCACAGTGTCACAAACCGTTCTTTTATGTATTCGTAAGCATTGTGGTTTTGATGATGACAAAATAAAAGACAATCCAAAAAAGAATTTCAAAAAAATCAAGATGTACCAGCATGTGAACAGAAAAAGAGACGTTCTTAGAAGGAAATAAAATATACAACAGAAGAACATAATTCAGCAGGTTGTTTGCTAGGTATTCACATTGGGCAAAGACATAATGATCTCTGTTGCTGAGGGAAAGATGCAGGATTTCCTTTTTTGTATGTTTTAGTCGTGTATTCCTTTTTCTGATGTTCATTTAAATATACAGTTCACGAAACAGCTGAATCTATTTTATTTTCCAGACTTACATAGAGATCATGGAATTGATATATTTCTCTCTCAGTTTCAATGAAAATGTTCTTGAAAAAAATTCTACACTTTCCAAAGTGTTAAGTTTATTTTCTGTTGTTTATATAATCTTTTCAAAGTCAAAACTTCACATTTTTAAACCCAATTTTGTCACAAGGTTCTAGCTGCTTGCAACCCAACAGCTCATACAACATATTAACACTTTACAGACACATAAAACTGTGCTAGTCATCTATTCATCCCCACTTTAACTCTGTATGTACACCAGTCTGTCTCCATGTGTGTGTGACTGTGCATTTGTTCATTCTTGTGCAGACAAGCTGCATGAGAACTAACATGCAGGTTGAGTCTGTGGGTCTGCACTGGGTCTGCAGGGTCCATCATTGTGCAGTTCAGCTCAGGGTTTTGTGATGTGGACTTCACTCGTGCCGCTGCCGTTTGTGGTTGTGGTGATGATGTACTGCGTAGTGGCCTGCTGATTGGTCGGTTGCTGCTCCAGATGTTCAGTGTGGCCCTGGGTTGTGTTCTGAGGAGTTGCCTGTTTGGCCTCCAGCTCAGTTTGACCCTCAGAGATCACGTAGTGTGTCTGCAGGACAGAGAGGAGAAAGTCTTTAGTTCCAACTAAAGTCATACAGAAGCCATCAGGGTCAGCTCCTGCTTATTTCTTGTATGTTTATACTAGTGCTGTCATTTTAACACGTTAATTCAATTAATTAATTAGGCCACAATTTAACGCGTTAAATATTTAACACAATTAATTATGAGTATCAACGGTGGTGAGCCAATGCTTGCGCATTTGAATTTTGGCCCATTGAAGGACCCGTAGTCTTCTCGGCTATGTTACGTCACCTGGTAAATTAACAACAATAACAGACATGGAACTAACTCAGGAGGATGAGGCAAGTGCGTCTTCAGTCACTGAAAGACAAGTTTATTTCCAAAAAGAACAGAGACGGGATGATAAATAACAACAAAAAGGAGTTCTCTGACCACTGAAACCACAGATCCTCTTTTGGGGTTGAGGTGTTAAAATGTGATTAATTCGATTAATTACAAAATCCTGTAATTAATTAATTTTTTTAATCAACTGACAGCACTAATTTATACATATATGCAGTTGTGTATCATTTCAGTGTGTGCACATGGACAAGACTTAATGGATAATAAAGGCATCGAAAACATAAATTTATGTGCAGAGGCAATGGATCATGTAATGACTGGATTTGTGAATACGATAGGAACCCCTGGATAAAATAGATTGTTAATCTGAATTATTTTTTCACATCCTGTCAAGTTTGAGGATTTCTGCTGGAGATTTTACCTGGAAGTGGAAGGAGATGCCCACACCATTATAAATAGTAATTTGCTGGAAAAGTCAAACGACACCATGGCGTCGAAGAAATCAACAAAGTTCATTGGAGTTGATTGTTGTAGTTAAATAGCCGCCCCCAGGAAATATTTCTAACACTACATGTTGAAAAAACTACAGCACCACCTAGTGTACCAGAATCAGCTAGGTCGCTGAACATTATCTGAATCAAACAAACTCCGGCAACTACCTGCCTATGTAGTCAGCAAAAATGATGAATCCACTATCTAGAACATCCAAATACCTTACTAGGCTTACAACAGACAGGCAAATGATACCCAGATTGTTTCCTACATCCGGTCATATTTTGCGTGAGCAAGTGAACTAAACTACGCTATCCCAGAAGTCACCAGCAGGGCAGGAGGGTGGTGCTGTAGTATGTCCGAATTGTGCCCTCTACTGGTTAATTTCATACATGGAAGCTACTACTGTAGCGTTGGAGTAGTACTGCTTTGTAGGCAGTGCTACTAAGGTTTTGGACACAGCTCATGGGTACTTGGATTTCAGGATGGACCACCAACTGGACCACTTGGGAATTTGGTGAAAACCAATACGATCCATGTGACCGCGATGATTGTCTTTTGGAAAATTAACAAGTTAGTTAAGTAGGTCAACTCACCGTTTTCACCTGGTTGCTGTTGACTCCAGATACAGGTGTGCTGGCCTCAGCTATCACATACTGCGCGTGGGGCAGGGCCATCATCTGTATCTCAGATGCTGAAGCAATGAGAAGTTGACATATTAACCTGATATACAACCAAAGAGTAAACCCCCCAAAAAATGATTGGACTGTACAGGAGCATGCGTGTGACTCACAGTAGCCTCGGTAGTTCCAGTTCCCAGGTATGTAAGCGTGCTGCACTGTCCCCTGCTGCTGCTGCTGCTGGGTGCCGCTGGTCTGGAGGGTGTGGCTTTGAGCCAGCGTCACTGGGGTGAGCTGGGCGGGGCTCAGTTCCTGACTTGCCTGTTGAGAGGTGGGGCTTAGAGGCTGGCCCTGTGAGAGAGTGGAAAGATGGTTGGAGTATTCTGTCGTCAAGGAAAACATTATGGAGATCACAATCCCTGACTCCACAACCAGCTATAATGTTTCAGAAATTATTTTTTTAATCTCTCCAATAAAACAGCATTTAAAGTGTCCTATACATGTTGTAAATTTTTCATCAGCCATTACTGTAACCTCAGGCAGAGTAATAGGGATTTACCGGTGTGGCACCTTGTCCAGTGCCTGAGGGCTCGGTGACCTGGATGTGCTGTACCTGGATGGAGTGCTGGCTGTAACCGTGAGGGTCCTGCAGCTGGCTCACGTCAACTGTCGGGTGCTGGGAATGTGGGGAGGAAGCCTGCGAGACAGAAAAAACAAACCTTAATCCACCCGGGCAAAAAGTCAATGTAAATTAAACATTACAAGCAACAGCTGCAACATTTCGACTACACATAAAATGTGTAAAAAAGCTCCGTCAGCAAAAAAAAAAAAAAAAAAAAAAAAAAAAAGTCCCAGTAGAATCTGATCCTGGATCTTACCGGAGCCACCTGCACCACCTGCAGCTGGATGTGCTGCGGCTGGGACAAGCCGCCTCCTGCCTGGGAGACGGGGATGTACTGGATCCTCTGGTAGTCTCCCTGTGCTGTTCTGTAGTCTGTGGTCAGAGTCTGGGACAGCTCAGTCATGGCCTGCGTCAGCAGATCTGTGGTCTGTGGAGAAAATAAATAACGTTAATATCATTGATACAATATCTGGTGAGAACATGTTGGACTTTATTCTGTTTATATGTAGCGATTAAACTGGTCACAAATGGAGAGTCTTGTTGAAAGGAAACACTCTTACAGGCCTACAGGTTTCTTCTAGTTAAATTCATTCTTTTTCAGACCATTTATATAAAACTTAATTCATATTTCACAGCCTATTTCAGATATTAAATACAGTCCCCTCCAAAAGTATTGGAACTGCAAAGTCAATTCCTTTGTTTTTTTTGTACACCGAAGTCATTTGGGTTTCAGATCAAAAGATGAATATGAGACAAAAAAATCAGAATTCCAGCTTTATTTCATGGTATTTACATCCAGATGTGTTAAACAACTCAGAACAGAGCACCTTTTATTTGATCCCACCCAGTTTTCAAGTGAGCAAAAGTATTGGAACATGTGACTGCGGGTGTTTCTAGTTGCTCAGGTGTTGCCTTTTACATTGATTGCTGTAACTTTAAATTGTTCTTGTTTGTGGCTTTGGGTTTCACCTGTGAAATCTGTATTTGCTGCTAAGCAAACATGAAGACCAGAGAGCTGTCAATGGGAGAAAAGAAAACCATTTTAAAGCTGAGAGAAGAGGGAAAATCAATCAGAGCTATTGCACAAACATTGGGCATAGGTAGTACAACAATTTGGAATGTACTGAAAAAGAAAAAATACTGGTGTACTGAGCAACAAACAACAAACAGGTCGGCCAAGGGTAAGATCAGCAGTTGATGACAGAAACATTGTGAGAGCTGTGAAGAAACACCCAAAGACAACAGTCAGTGACATCACTGCCAAACTCCACAGAGCAGGGGTGAAGGGTCACAATCCACTTTTCAAAGAAGACTTCGAGAGAAATACAGAAGCCGTACCACAAGATGAAAATCACTCATCAGCAAAAACAAGCTGAAGGCTAGAGTGGATTTTGCAAAGAAATACAGATATCAGCCACAAAAGTTTTGGGACAAAGTTTTATGGACTGATGAGTCAAAGATTACCATCCACCAAAGTGATAGAAAGGCCAAAGTATGGAGAAAGAAAGGATCTGCTTATGATCTAAAACATCCAAACTGATCTGTGAAGCATGGTGGAGGTAATGTCATGGCTTGGGCTTGCATGGCTGCTTCTGGAATGGGCTCAGTAGTCTTTATTGAAGATGTAACTCATGATGTTAGCAGCAGAATGAATTTTGAGGTCTACAAACCCATTTTGTCTGGCAATTTACAGAAAAATGCATCCAAACTAATTGGGAGAAGCTTCATCATGCAACAAGACAATGACCCAAAACACACTGCCCACACAATAAAGGACTTCACTAAAACTACTAAAAGAGGCTGAAGTAAAGGCCAGGAAGAGCATTTCAAATGAAGCATGCAACAGCCTGGTGAAGTCAATGGGTCACAGGCTTAATGCAGTTATTGCAAATAAGGGTTATGCTACCAAATATTAAATGTTATTCACTTTAAGTTAATATAATGATGCTTGTTCCAATACTTTTGCTCACTTGAAAAGTGAGTGGGTTCAAAGAAAAGGTGCTCTGTCCTGAGTTGTTTAACACATCTGGATGTAAATACCATGAAATAAAAGTTGGAATTCTTAACTTTTGTCTCATATTCATCTTTTGATCTGAAACTCAAATGACTTCAGTGTACAAAAAAATAACAAAGGAATTGACCTCGATGTTCCAATACTTTTGGAAGGGACTGTATAGAAGGCGCTGGGTCTCTGAAAAACAACCCAAAATACTGCACCTGCTCAAAATAGATATCTTTTTTTGTCTCTGTATTTTTTATAGTAAGATATGACACCTTTGGGACAAAAATCATCAAAAGTATTTGAGCTCAACTACGTTTGAAGTTTTCTTTCTTACCACTACTGCCTCAGCTGTGGTGCCGTCTGCACTGATGACTGCAGGAGTGCTGCTGATCACAGCTGTTGTTAAGGGAGTTTGGATGGTGTTGGCAAGCTGAGCAAACTCTGGATGCTTCTTCCTGATGTGCTGCACCATCTTAGTCTGAGGAACACGCACACAAATATTAAATATTACTAAAATCTCTGTCAGTATTCTTTAATTCAATCTTTCTGTGAAACAAGGTCAAATGTATAAATGTGGTTAATCTGACTCTGGCTGACCTTGCTGCTGTACTGTTTGGCACAGTGTGGACAGCAGACGGGGGCGGAGGCGATGGTTCCAGTCAGCTGGGTGTGTGTGCTCAGCATGGGGTCGGGCTCACCAGGAGCAGCTGGACGCAGTTTACGAATACTAGGAGGCAACTCTGCCCCGGGGTGGTTCTTCAGTATGTGGGCTTTCCTCTTACTGGCACTCTTATACACCTGCACAGAGATCAGTCATTAGAGGCAGGGGTGTTTATTGCACTAAAACTATAAAAAAAAAAAAAAAAAAAAAAAACAATAATTCCATCTTCTCGAAAACTAACCTTGTCACAATACTGGCAGAAGTAGTCCCTGTTGGGCTTGATAATTGGCAGCGTTAGCTCAGGCACGTCATCAATACGCATCTCTGGGTGACGCTTGGATAAATGATTCACCTGCAAGCAGGAAGATGAAGCTGAAGTGTAGTCGATAACAAGCTCAGCGAATAAGAAGCCTGCTCTGAGTGGGTGCTCACCAGCATTCCTCTGCGTCTGAATCCCATCATGCACACTCTGCATTTGAACATGAAGCTCTCAAAGTCTGTGGTTGGCACCTTCAGTTTGAGGGTTTTGGAGCGCTGGACACGGTCAGCCTTCTTAGCCTCTCTGTCAGGGTTGTGCATGCGCTGCATGTGTTCTCGCAGCTTATCTTTCCTCTGTAAGTGATGGATAAATTATTCTACTCTACATGTCTAAATACTTCTGTATTTTGTTGTTCTCTGAACTAGTCTTACCTTGAACTGTTTCCCACATGTTGAGCACAGGAAGTCTTTGCGATCAGAGTGGCGCAACATGTGCAACCGCAGCTTGTCGGGCCGACAGAAAGCCTTTTCACAGTCTGGGCACTGGAAGATCTTCTCTGAGTGGAAGCAGCGGATATGCTTCTTCACCTAAGGAATAGAAAATCTTCTAATCTGAAAATTGAAGATATATAACTAATAATGTCCTACAGTAAACCAGACTGGTCCAGTGTTTAGAACATCTGACAAATCCCTTTCTAGGCTTTTTTTAATGCATAACAACAAGGCAAATAGTTTAGTTTCTGTTCCTGTTTGCAACAGAACTCAATTTATTTCTCATTTTCATTAAGAAAATGCATATCTTATTGGAACGTCAGAATTATATAAAGGACTGGGTGTTTTTTTTTTCCAGATTTCATTAATTAATTTTTCTTCACAAAATGCAATTTAAAAGTAATTCTTAGAAAAAAAAGTAATTTCAGGGAGGCTACAAGATACATTTTTATTTTTAAAAAATCTAACTTTTTATAGACAAATTTCTAAAATAGACACTGTGAAGTTACATTCAGTGACTTAAATGAGTAAATCAGTGACAAATACATCGCAAAAACCTTCTTCCATATGCTGTTGGCTACATTGCATTGATTAGGCTGAAGAACAGTGCAACTCTCTAAATTTGTATTTCACTTGTTTGAGAGCAGTTAAAAGGGTTTTGACCATTCACTTTATATCCTGTTGAACAAATACTGTTCAGATATTCTATAATCTACTTCTTCTTACTACTGCCAACTTTTCTTTTCATTTACTAACCTGGATGAAGTCAGTGAAAGTCTTCTTGCAGGAGGGACAGGTGAAGCAGCCGTCCACTGCATGTACCCCAACGTGGTCTTTGAGAGAGTCCAGCCTTTCAAAGGTCTCTGGGCATAAGAGACAAGAGTATGACCGGTTCTCTGTGTGCACCAGCAGGTGGTCCTCCAGGGCCGAGTCACTTATGAAACTCTTGCTGCATATGTGGCAGGAGAAGGAGTAGGCTTCCCGGCCGTGGACGCGCAGGTGCTGCTCCAGCTTGTCTTTATCCCGGAAGGCTTTGCCGCAGTGGTTGCATTTGAAAGGACGGAAACTCTTCCTGATGAAAAGATGCTGCAGAGCTGCGTTCTAAGAAACGAGAGAGAGAGAGGAACAACTAGCAGAAAATCCAAGCTGGGTTTTCTGAGAAGAAGTTGATCTATGCAATGGAGTGTCAGGAGTGGGCATATCCTGAAAAACATAAACTTAACATTTTTCTGGCATTGTCCAGGTCCCACCTACCTGCACATCCATCTTTGAGGGAAGCACGTATTGAGGAAGAGAGACACGCTGTTGAAAAGCCACCAAATAACAACCGTCCAAACGCATGTCAGTGAGCACTGTGAGGACCCTCTAACCGGCTTACCCGTATCCTTTTGGCACGGCGCATGTCCTGAGAAGTGAGGTGGGCATCCGATTGGCTGCTCTGTGCAGGGTCCTCCTTTAGCGGTGCGGGCGGGTCCATGTTGGAGGGTGGGGTGAATGACTCTGGCACCGGTTCCCCAACTGAGGGTACAATCTGTCCCTCCTCTGCCTCGGTCCCAGCATCCGGCTCTGGCTCCACTGCACTCAGCCCGTTCTGAGGGGCCTCGGCTCGCTCCTCCAGCGGCTGCTTCTCTGTCAGTTCCAGCATCTGATAAAAAATGGTGACCCAAGTTTCTCAGATTTCAAGTTGATGTTTTTGAGTTGCTTCTTTTTGATAAACAATAATTAATTTGCTATTATTTAAAACTGAGAAAACTGTTGAGAAACTGTTAAGTTTCTGTTGATCAACTAATTGATTGATGGAACTGTTTCACCACTGATGTCAAAGAGAAATTACAGCACCCATTTATAATAGACAAGTATTAAGGTGTCCCTTACTGTGGTCTTGTCCCCTCCAGCTTCTACAGGAGGATCCAAACGTATAAATTTCGGCGGCCGTCCAGGTCTTCTTCCCGTCCCGAATCTCTTCCTGCCTCTTCCTCGCCCTCGGCCTCTGGATCTAAGAGACACAGTGAACATGTCAAACAGGCGCCAATGTGATAAAGGCGTGAGGACGTAAAAAGGGGGTGAGATGAGAAGGATTTTACCTGGTGACAGAGTTTAACTTGTCATCATGCATGTTGAGATGTTGCTGCAGTTGTTCGGAGCTCACAAAGCGGCGGTTACACTCATAACAAGGCCAGTTCTTCTCCTGCTCCCGCAGCACTGACAGTACATCAGAGTTAATAACTACTACTGTTGATACTTTATAATGGGACATACTGTTGCTCATCAAAGTGAGTACACCCCCCTCACCTTTTTGTAAATATTTTATCATCTTTAGAAGAGGCTTAATTCATGCAGACCAATATGATGCAGTGTGTCATCTGGTCTGAGCACTGACAGGCAGACCCCCACCCCTTTAACCTACTATATTGTTGCAGAGGTTGAAGGGGTCGAGAGTCTGCTTGTCCCCCAATGCTTACTGTGACATACAGAAGCAGAGCATGAAACTCTCCCCTCAGAAACTGGACCGAGTAGTCCACCATGATAATGACCCCAACATGTCTTCAGACCTAAAACTCTATTAAGCATTATTAAATATTGACTGTGTGTTGAGTTGTTTTAAGGGGACAGCAAATTTACGCTGTTAAACAAGCTGTACACTGACATTTTACATTGTTTCAAAGTGTCATATCGTCAGTTTTGTCCAACAAAAAGATATAATAAAATATTTTTTAAAAATGTGAGGGGTGTACTCACTACTGTACATGTATGTTAGTACTGACATTAACTCACCTTTTCTCTCTTCTTCTGTGACATCATGGATCTTGTGATTAACAAACTCTGCATATGATGCAGCGTACCACACCTATGTAAAGAAATACCATTAATAAAGAAGGACTTACCCAGATATCCTTTGCTCACTCAGCTATTGAGGAAAATCTGACTTCTAAAATAACTGAATCTAACTTCTTCACTAGCTTTTATTAACTCTGTTTACAGTCAAGTCCGTCACATGAAGGACTGACCTTGAGCTCTTGTTTTGGTTGGATGTTCTTGATCGTTGTGTAAAAGATCTCAGAGCCGTACTGATAGGCCACCAGGTTCTGCTCCAGGTGGTTCTGCGCAGGCCTCACGAACATCATCCAGTTGCAGCTGTCCTCATCAGAAAGGTCAAACCACGTGTTGTCAGACTTCTCCCCGTCTTTCTCTGCATCCAGCATGCAGAGCTGAGGCAGCAAGAAAGAAAGATTGGAGATTATTACACTGCAATTTTTACATTATACAAGAAGTTATCCTCCATTCTTACTTAGTTATAACCTCTGTGTGCTTTTCTACTGAGTTTTAAGCAGTAATAGTAAGTTATAGTGATAGTAATTCCGTGATTGCTTTACACCAAATGACAATTCCCAGAATGTGAAGAAATGGAAAGACAGTTGAGATTTTGTAGATACAAACTGTCACTTCTTGTAACACCGCCTTATACTTACGACATACGATATGAATCTTTTTTTTAGCCTGAAAACCATTGAGGAGGCATCCTCATTTACAATGAGACAATAATATAACAATACTAGAAAAACATGATATAACTGGTAAAAAAGTTCTAATTTTATGCTTTTTGTAAGTGTAAGATGTGTTATATGAAAATTACATTTTTTCCCATTTTCAGTTCTGATGAATGGAATGTAGTTCTGTGTTTGAGTACCAATACTGTGTGATTTTAGACAGAGATGATATATAAAGAGGCTGTAAATGTAACAAAGCTTATATATGAATAAAAACCAGGGCTGTTCACTCCTCATTGCCAAGGATGGCCAGACAACATTTGGGTAGAGTGTAGAGATAGCTGCTCTTCCATAGATCACATCTCCATAGTACAAAATAGATAAGAATAATATTTCAACAAGTCTTTTTCTATGGTCAACAGGGAAGCTATGTCTATTTTGTATAGAAACTTCACAATGATTGTGTTAATATGATGCTTAGATTTTATAAAGTTGTCAAGCCAGATGCCAAGGTATATATACTGGGATACCTTCTCTTTGTATGTACCAGTGGTAAAAATAATAAAACATGACTAAAGTGAGGAACATTCGTCTTATTTTATCTGTATTCAATGCTAATTTATTTTTATTTAATTGAAGTCTAACATATTTACCGAACAGACAAATGGCAAAATGTAATAATTTTCTAATTAGTAAAGTGTTGACTCACTTTAAGGTGAATGTAGTGGTCCTGCAGTTCGCTTTGAGGAACCAGGGGTCCCTCCACAGGACCAAACTGGGTGCGCTTTGGGATGCGTCTCTTGGTGAAGACGCCGCCTAGGAAACGATCGATGTACAGGACCAGAGGCAGACTGGCTCGGGCCTTGGACATCACGGGCCGGTTGGGGATGGGGTGCAGGGTCCCATGCTTCAGACACACAGAGGGGTTGGCGTTATTACACTCCTCGCACCCTGAGAGGCCACAGAAGGAAAAAACAATCAGACAGAATTGCTAGACAAATAAAATATTTAATAATAAACTTCAATCTGCTGTGAAGACTCATTTAAGAAAAAACACTGTTAGTTCAGAATGTCACAAAAAAGTATCTTTGTTTTAGTTTTCATATTTCATGTGTAAAAATACTCCTTGAGATCCCAGACAGCCCAGACGCCCGTGTTACGTTCACTCACAGAGGCTGTGAGGGTTGAATGACTGACGAGGCTCCCAGTCGTCCATCTCGGACTCTTCGTCCTCATCTTCGTCAGAATCGTCTGTGGAGTCTGTGGCCCCGAGAGGACTGGTGGGGGCATCCGCGATGTCCGCCATGGAGGTGAGCGAGTTAGACACAGACAGCTGCTCCTGTGTGTGTTTGGTCATTTTACACAGTTAGTTCTCACTCAACAGTTCTGCAATATAAAAGTAAAAATATTACAAAACTCTATGCTGAAACCATTATATATATATATATATATATATATATATATATATATATATATATAAAAAAACGCTATTCACTGGTTTGTAAAGGTAAAACAGTGTCACACAAACAGTTTACATGCAGAGCTTATTCGAGCTATGCTATTGAACACAACATTAATATGCCCATAGATATATACACATGAATATCTGTTGAACTTTCTATCACCAAATGCCATTTTAAACCCCACCATAATCAGATTGACACAATAAATCGATTTTCTTCAGTATCATGTAAACGTACTGAATGTGTTCTCCTCACCTGGGAAACTGGCTCCAGGATGACCTGTGGAGCCTCTGCTACATTGCTGAGAACATGCAAGTTGGCAGCGTTCATATTCTGTCCACTCGGCAACAAAACTGTGACCTACGAACAACAACAGTCACTTTATGATTCCATTTAAACAAGTCAGTAACCAGCAAGGCAGCAGTGTGACAGCCTGGTGCAGGTACCTGTTGAGTTGTACCATCCTGCTGAATATAAGCCACCTGTGGCTGATCAGCAAACACAGTCTGAAAGAAAATTAAGTCGTCATGAACAAATTGTGTACGACCAAGAACATTTTAAGGAAGGAGATCTTATGCTTAAAATTCCAACTACAAATACCCGTTCTTACCTGGGTGCCATCTGCAGGGTGTATGTAGACTAGCGTGTGCTCTGCAGACTCTACTGAGGTATAGGAGTTCCCATCGGCTGTGTACACCACCTGCTGCTGGCCCCGCTCCGTCTGATCACCGCTGTACACTATCTGGGCCACTGTGCCACCTTCAAAATGAACCTGGAACACGTGAAGACAACCAAAGCCTTTGAACCACCTGCAGCATCATACATATACATCTTCCATTAGCTTTTAAAAACACAATCTACACAAAAAATAATTGATTTTAAGACAGTTTTTCCTCCTATTCAATTCTGTGTCATATTAACAAATGATGGCAGTGTGTGGGGGACTTTGGGATTGAGCAACAACTGTGGTCAGTGGACAGATGTGAGTTTCCTATTCCGGTTAGAGGTTTAAATTGTCCTCTGGTGTTATCATGCTGCATCTTTGTCTCTTGCTAATGATGATAATAATAAAGCAGTGCAGACATGACAGCAGACCTGTGTGGGGTTGCCTGCCTCAGCGTTGGTGGTCTGACTCCACACGGCGGAGGGTTCCTGCTTGGTCTCCATGGCAGCACGGCGCTGGGCCTGTCTGTAGACACCTCACCTATCCCTTCACTCCTGAGACCAGCAGGGACACCTGTAGCACACACAGATTAAAAAACTAGGGTTCATTTTAATAACAGTAACAACATAACATGGAGGTTTGGAGCGATGAGAACAGACAGGATCAGGACTGAGTATATTAGAGGACCAGCTCAGGTCAGACAGGTTGAAGACAAAGCCATATGTAAGAGGAGAGATGCTGGCTACATGGGGAAAAGGATGCTGAAGATGGAGCTGTCAGGGAAAAGGAAGAGGAGGAGGCCAAAGACAAGGTTTATGGAGAAGGTTGCAGAGGACAGGAAAAGACAGACACAGATAAAGAATGTAACATGGAGCTAATCCCAAAGTAGTATAGTCAAGGTGTGATGATCATGTAAAAAAAGAAAAGAAAAAATTACATGGATTATGAAAAGCAATGTGGATATGATTTGATTTTTCTCCATAAATGAGTAATAGAGGCAATATAAAGCTCAAACAAAGGCCTAAGTGTGTACTTGAGTGTCTAAACTGGTCTGAGTGGTGACACTGAGGCTGCAGCAGCCATCTCAACATCAACGTCAACTCAAACACCATCTAAAACGAGGAGATGTTTGGGGGATCTCCAGCCTGTCTCCGCGCAGGGAGCCAGAGAGCCGTCACACAGGACTCTCTCTCCGCGGGGGGAAGAGAGTGAAACGCGGCCAACGCCGCTGGCGAGGCCGCCCGGGAACCGGTCCGCAAATACGAACGCGTGTCTGCACGGGAGCCACGGCGAAACATCACCATCCCGTCAACTCGTTTAGAAATGGAGGTGGTATAATCAATAATAAATTCAATTCCCCCCTATTTTAACCCCGCAGGTTCTCGGTCCCAACCGGACCATACCACAAAAAGCAGCGCTGTAGAAACCCGGGCATTTACTGCACCGCAACATGAGCATTTCGGCCATTTATCCCCACTGTAAGGCCTCACTTACGGGCAAATATAACTTGTCACGCCTCACGATGCGGACCACATTGTGGCATTATGAAGAAAAGCTGTTTTGAAGCAATATAGCCACCGAAATATTTAACTGAACCCACCCGTCCCCCCATCCTCCTAGTAGAGCCCAGCCCTTCAAGTCCGCTGTGGAATAAGGAAGAACAGTCTCCATTTTGGGTGGGACTACCAACGACAACAACCACATCCGAAGAGATCCGCAGAAAAAATATATATTTGTTACCGGTACGTGTGCGCTGAAAGTAGTCGCACATTTAATTTATATTCACAGAAAGACTTACAAGGAGTCGAGCTACACGACTGGCCATAAAGCAATCCCCGGTTTTCTTACATTTAGTGGAAAACGCACAAGTTGTTCTTACCTCAGAATGGTAGCTGCAGAGATGGCCGCATTGCATATATTAACATAATCTGCCTAGCAACACGCAGGAGCTTGGCTTCCGATTGGCGGGGATTTTACTTTTGGAAAAAAGGCAACATACGATGTTTTAAAACTTTACTAACATTTAAGTTCTAACTGTTAGACACGACAGAAATTTATATTATTACAAAATGGTCAGTTTTGTTATTAGTGTGTGTTATTTTTAATTTTTTTAAACGGATTTCATTCGCTTCAATCAATGTTACAGCCAATCAGAATAATTAAATAGTAAAGATATCCAATCAAATTTAAGTTATGAGTTACTTTTGTCTTCTACTTATAGATAGCATTGCTACCCATCACTGTTCATATGAGTAATATAGTTGATAAAATGTATAAGATTTTAGATTTAGATTTAGAAACGGAGTTTAACACCTGTGGTAAATAGTTTTGTGTTGTTTGTTGTTGTTTCACCGGAAGTGGTAGTAGGCTTTCAGGTTTCATTGACGCCAACCTCACGAAACCCAACGTGGTGCAGTACTGCTCTCCAGTGGTTACACGGCAGAACTGCAGCATTAAATTCGTCGAGTGTCGTCAATGCAGACATATCACATTAACACTTCCGATTAATACTTTCAAATTTCACTGACCAAAGTCCGTGAAAGTATTTAAGAACAGACTTGGTCTAGTGGTCATAACGATTACAATTGCATTGTATTCTACAATATACACATAAATATAATTCATATTCATTAATATTATCAGTATTACTCACATGTGTCAATAAGGGTTGATATTTTTGAAATAAAATAAATAAATAAATGGAGCTTGGCTACGTGGTGGTGCAGGGGTTAGCGCTGTTGCCTCACAGCAAGAAGGTCGCAGGTTCAAGACCTCCTTGGTCCTGGGTCTGTTAACTTCCTGCTTAAGTTAATTGGAGACTCTCAATTGTCCATCGGTGTGAGTGTGTGAGTGAATGGTGTGTGCTCAACGATAGGCTGCTGACCATCTGGGGTGTATCCCTATAATGCGCTGGAATAGGCTCCAGCAGACCCCTGCGATCCTAATGAGGAATAAGCAGGTATAGAAAATGACTGAATGAAATGAAAGGAGAGCTATTGTAGATCCTTACCTTCCTGCTACTGTCAGACTTTTTTACAACCATCACTGTCCTCAGTAGACAAACAGACTCAAATCAGATCACATCTCTCCAATAATCAATGTTCAATAATCACTATTCCATTGTGCAATCCAGTAGCCCATGTACAACACTTCTATTGTTGTTACCTGTTGCGTATTTTCTGCTTTTTGTTGTTTTCTCTTGTACATAGTGTTTATATTATCTACTACTACTATTATCTAGTATTCTTTACTTCTATGACATCTATATTGCTAGCTCTTCTTTTTCCTTTTTCTTGACACTCATACAAATTATTTTATTATTAAATGCCTAACTCTGTTTTCTCCTCTGATATTCATGTGTTGCCATTGTGGCACAATAAAGTAAATCTTCACTTAACTTACCTGACATATAAACACATTTTTAATGCTTTAGACTGAGATTTCAATTCTAAATCACACTTTTTTCAGAACACACTTCTTTTTATTTTGTGCAGTTTTCATCACTGCCAATGCTCCTTGTGTTCAGACAGAACACGCTGCCCTCCAGATTGCAAAACTTTCATTTCCAAGGCTGTTGTGCAATCAAAGCTTTAGCAATATAAAGGCCACAGGTGAGCTCCTTGGAGAGTCTGTGCCTGTGATGTTGATAAGGTCCTTTTATAGTTTATATTACATGTTTCTTTCGTTGTTGACTGTACTGGCCTATTTTACATTGTTATTTTCCATTTATTTACACACCCAGTTGTGTTTGCTATTATGTTTAGGCTACAGAACTTTTGGAAAACAAAATAAAGATATTTTTTGTTGTTTTTGTATATTTATGTGCTTTATATTTGAGCAAAAACATATGATAATATTTTACAACATGAGTAAGCAGTATAATAACACTGAATATGAAAAGGCGTAATACATTGGATACAGCTTGATATGGTGCTTTCCATTCAGCTCATCTGTAAAAAGTAGCATTTTTCAAGATATGTAGGCTGTGTGTGTGGTTTTTGGATTTTTGCTTTTGGATCCCTATTTTTCTTACTGTTCTTCCATTAGTTGAAAAGGGAAAAACTGTATAAGGAAACATAAAGAGGACATGTGAAAAAGACTGTAAATGTGTCAGAGATCAGGTTAAAATGATTAACGCTGACTGCTGAAGCCTCATACAAACTTTAAGTACATTTTTGCACAAAATGACTCGGTGGATCTTGGGCCCCATTGCCTACACAAAATCCTTTAAACTTTAGAAACTGATCATATTATTATGCCAAATATTAACCTGTAACATCAGCATGAGATACTGTGTCAAAATAAATGTAGTAAAGTAAAAAAATAAAACAACATAAACCTGCATGTACCTCAATTTTACCTTTAATTTAATTTTGATATATTTTAATTTTTAAAATACATATTTTACTGTACCGTTTTCAGTTTGTATTATTATTATTATTATTATTATTATACAGTTTAGCTGGCGTTTTTGGGGTGTCGCTTGGTGGCGCAGTGATCTGCGCTGATCGCCGCTGTTGTGCGGATGGATCTGGATGGATCAGGGGAACCGGAGGAGGGAGGAGGCAGCAGAGGCTGAGGCGCCGCACCACAGACACGGTCCACATTTCTAGAGGAGACCGACGCGCAGTTCCCTTCAACATTTCCTCCACAAGCTCGGGTAACACAACAAGCGGAGCAGGACTCGCCTCGCTCGTCGGGGACAGATTATTCTCAGGATTTAGCGCGTTATTCTCCCGGACGCCACATTTCCCCAATATATAGCCTACGGGATATATAAGTTATTCACTGTAGTTTCCACCGGATCCTGGAAGATGGGTTCAGTCCCAGCGATATCGGTCCTTATTTTGGGCATTGTGGTTCCAGCGCTGGCCGGTTATATTGAGGTACGTAACCTTTAATGTTTCATGTGATTTGTTGTGCGCCACGTTAGTCCGATTTGGATCTAAGTGCGGTTCTCTCCGACAAAAGCAAATCATTTCGGCCCATATTCTGTCCTCTACACATTTACGGCTAAATCTCTACTTGATCCTCTGAACAAATCCCATTTTATCTCGCTTGATGTGGCTGTAAACATGTTCCCATGAGCCCTTGTCTACTTTTACGCAAAGGATTTCCACAGCAGCAGCGGCGGAATTGATCAGATTGATTTCGGGGTCATAATGTTAGGATTTGAATAAATAGGCTACACGTGTCTTTATGGTTATACCACCTTTTAAAACGTGGTCTCATAAAGGCTGATGTGCAATAAAATATTCATGAGCTCGCTGCTTTCGGGTCATTCTTCGCTCTGTCTTGAGCACCGGTTGCAGTTTGTTGGTGCGAGTTGGAACAATGTGGGGCCTGGAGGCGCAGTAACAGGAATTATAGCGGCGGGATTTGCTGCAGAGATCAAATGAAAGACAACTGGCGCTTTGTCAGGCCTTCGGGGGACACACAGGACCTCCGCAATGGATCACAAACCGTATACTGCCTGCTGTACTGACACAAGTGTCCGCCACATGTGTGGGCTCTATCTTCTAACAAGAGGAGGAAATCTATTTGAAGCTCAAACCTGGATGGCCTCCTGTTAATACCAGACCTGCTGATGCAGGAAGGGCCCTGTTCTTTATCAATATATCTGACATTGACTGTTTTATTTGAAAATGTGGCACAGTTTGAACCCCTGAAATGCTGCATTGGAGCCTTTTTGGTAGATCCAAATAGTTTAAATGTATCTTGGGTCCTCCTGCATGGACACACACACGCTCACATAATCCATACCTACCTGGGATCCCATTTTCCTGCTGCCCCACAGTTATTGTCCAGACACCCTGATGTCTGCAGTGTGATACCTCTATTTGTGTGTGTCAGTGGATAACAATGCACCCATTTTAAGAGCAAACAGCCAATCCAGCAGCTGTGTAGAAGAATAAACCCATATCTTCCTGCTCACGTATAAGCAAGCATGACGAAACACTTTAACAAGACGTCTCCTCCTTGCACAGTTATTGTTCGCTAGTGCAAAGTGCTTTATTATCAGTGGAATGTTTCTCCCTCTCTCCTTCTCTCTCTCTCCTGCATTTGCGACAAAACCTCAGCCATTTTGAGACGGTATTGGCTGGCATTGTGTGGACAGAAATAATGGTTATTATGTCCCCAACTAAATCTATGCCTCTGCACTCTCCTGATACAAAGACCTGTCCCCTCTGCAATGATTGCCTCCTCAGTCAGCCTCCCTAACCACACAGACATGCTGGTCGATACTCTACAGACTCTCTTGAGCTGATTAATGGCTGGAATCAATGAATTTTCCTGATCAGTCGTCCAGATTAAATTGAGAAATTTATGGTGTCTGCTCATGCGTCTCGGCTGCGGGGCACACGCTGAAGATTCCCATGGTCTAATCGATGGCCGGTCTGATGGCTGCTGCTTCTTTCTCTGTTTGATATGGCTTTTTTTTATTTGCAGTAAAATACCACACATCGCGGATCGCACGTTGGTTATCGATGCTGCACATGCAAAGGTTTGCCTCTGAAAATACTGCCTGCAGGAAGCTGATTGCCAAGTAGTGAAAATAAACAAAAGCATCTTGAGTGTACACACACCTGATTACACAACGCTTTAGAGGGGGCGGATTGGAAGGAGAAACCACTAGGTTACGTCATCTTTTATTTAACTATCAAGCTAAACCCTGAAGTGTATTTTTCTCAGTAATAAAATAAAAGCTGTTTGCCCTTTTCTTGTGTAATTTGTACTCGTTTGGGCCTGTCAGCACTGGCTGCTGTGGAGTTGCTGGTCAGTGAAGCTGCTGGTGTTTCTGGTGTGTTTGATATTGGCGTCACACCGAGCTGCACATGCTCCCATGGACCTTGAGTTTGAATTTACAAGGTGGCGGTGAGAAGGCCACGGCTGGTCGATTTATCCCCACCTTGACCACCTCTCACCTCCCATTGTTCCCCCCCCCTCTCTCTCTCTCTGTGTTGTGATTGTAATCCGAGTAGAGCAGCCCTCTTGGTCTTTTTTTTTTTTTTTTAAAGTGTTTTGGGATTAGCCGGATACTTCAGCTGTGTAAACGGCTTGGTTTTTGTCAGATACCTGTGAGAGAGCCAGATTGTGATCTTTTGTTTCATCAGCTGTGTTTCCCCCACACATCATCTGAGCATCTCTGTGTCACCGTCTGCTGTGGCTTCAAAAGTAGTTTTGGCTCAGTGATTTCTCTATCTTTCCTCATCATTTTTAAATCTTTACCTAAAATATAAATGTTTTGTATTGAAACACACAAGTTTCATATCGAGCAGCTGTATCTTCTCTGCTAATTTGGAAACCGTGCACAGGCTAGAACTACATAGCAGTTTCACCCAGAGAGTTGCATCACACCGAGGCATTTGCTGATATGTCTCCCACTGGATTAGTGGAATACAGAATATCTGGAACAGTTAATGCACTGGGTACATTTTATTCTCAGTTGATTTAAGCAAGCAGAGATTATTACCAAGCCATAAAAAATAATGTAAAAATGACAGCATGTTATGCAACATAACATCACATTTTTGGGAATGTCATAAAATGGAAAAACTGCAGTTTTTTTCCCTAATAATAATCTAAATCAAGATTTAAGATTGTATGGTGACTGAGTTGCAAAACAGAACACCTTTTCAAACAAAGACATGCCTAAAACTATAATATTTTAACATTCCAGCACTCTGCACTTTAATCACCTTTTGATTTTTTTCTAATCTTTTTAAATTTTATTTTATCTTATTCATTTTCTAATTATTTTCTTTTTATTTTCTGATTCTCATGTTGATGCCACCAAACTGCTAATGGGAATTAAGGATGGAAATTAGTTGTTGGCTATAATCTTGCATATCTACAAATATATGTTCATTATTATGTATTGTCCCTGTTTTAAATAAATAAACTCAAATTCGAACATTTCAGGAACGGTGAAATATTGTGTTTTGCTTCTCAAAGCCACTGTAGAGATAAAATAAGATTTCACTAGCGTGAAAGTTGTTAATCCTATTATTGGTCAGTAAGGAATAACAAGTGGATCTGATCCACAGAAGTAAAGAAAATGTTTTATACTTGTGCGGGAGGAGAACAAAGTAAGAACATTATTTTCAGCATAACCACAAGAGGGGAAAAAAGTGTCGGTGTGCTTATTGCTCTTTGGTTGCAGTCCTCTTGCAGCAGTATTTCTCGTCTTATCATCTAAAGTCTGTGTGCGTGCCTGTCTGTGCCTGCTTGTAGGCGTGCATTGATATCTTAGAGTGCCCCTGTGTGCTTGTATATGTGTGTTATTTGCTCTGGATATGGTTTGGTGGTGAACAATTGCATGTGAGTGAAAGCTCCCAAGTCGGCTGTGATTGTCAGGGCGGGTGCTGCGGAGCTGTTCGTTAACAGGGCTGAATGATTCCCTATGAGGGCCTTTTGTGTACCACTTGAATAGCCGGGACAGCCCAGGGTGTCGTTAACATACAGAGATGATCAAGATACAGAGGAGAGATGGTGGCAGAGTCCCCCCCACCACCACCCCACAAAGCAACAATCCGTATCACTTGCATTTGATAATGATCTCTCAATATGTCGACGTGGGTGGTGGAGCACTGTTAAACCCTTGGGTGAGCATCTAAGCCGTAAACATGGCCTCTTTGACCTCCATGTTACGCTGCGTCAATTACGTCGAAGGCAGGTGGCATGTGCTCCATCAGCGGACAAATCAATCAGCTGCACTCGCCCTTGAGTTTGTAGATTAGCACGTAAAACCTTTACTTTCAATTGTTGGGACAGCCCCCCATATCCTTGTGAATCCTCTTAGCAACAAGAAACGTCGGGTGCTTATAGAGCTGTGAAGGGAAAGGTACTAATCCCAGTGCCCTACCCTCATTTTCACACCCTGCAAACCACCTTTAGAATTGCACAGAAAAACAGTGAGTCACCTGTGTGTAATAATAATATCAGTGGTGCTAGCTCAACATTAATCTGTGCTCTATGACTAATGGCAAAAAAGGGATATCTAATTGAATCTAAGCTTCTTAATCTGTCTTTTCAAGATATCTTACTGCCACTCCTGTTCATCTTTTTTTTTCTCCATCTTTCCTTTCACTGCTTTGGTTGTTTCTTCCTCCAAGCCCGTGCATGTCTTCCTGGAGTGACTCCATCAGCTGACACACTCTCAGCTCATGGCAGGGATTTAAATAGAGAAGTCTCATCAGGCGAGCCTTGTTCTCACGATGCCAGGCTTTGTCTCCCAGGCTCCGCGTGTGCTTTAATTATCCCAAGTATGCAGAGTTGCCTCCTTTTTTTTTTTTTTTTCTCAACTGGAAAATGTGTGTTTGTGTGTATGAAATGGGGTGTGTGTGCACTCGAATCCTCTTACAGCTCAGCTCATCACATATTTAGTTGGGTTTTTTTCAGCCAGAGATCCTGGGCGATGGGGACTTGGCGCAGAGTGAGTGGGTTCAAACAGACACACTCATGACTGAACATCGCTTAAGTTGCATCAAGCCTTCTGCCATATGTAGGCCAATCTGTGCGGCTCTGCCAATCCTCCTCGTGCATGCACATGCAAGCCAAGGTGAGCGCCACTACACCTGAGTCTGAGTGGTTTCAACAATGGCCTGGGCTCAGAATGGCTGCATGAGGATTCCTTTTGTCAGTGTATATGCCAGAGTGCTCAGGAATGCATAGCCCGGAGTGCAAACGGCTCACTGTATTGTGCTGTGAGCGGCTCTCTTCCTGTGATAGCGATGTGAGAGCAACTGTATGCTGGCGAGTTCAGTAGACGAAAACATCTCCTGGAATCCCTTTGAGAGAAGTCATTTCAGACTTGGGTTTATAACGTATTTAGGTAGGTAAAGCTCACTCCTGTCACCCACACTCTGCTCAGCCTGTTCGTGTCTTCTGTGACTCTGTGAGTCACTCTTGTTGCTTGGGTTTTTTTCTTCCTCATTAATAAAATATTCTGCAGTCTATCTATGAGTTATAGCGCATGTGTACCTCTGCCTGTGGCCCTGTCTGTCTCTTCCTCAGTCCGTCTGTCCATACAGGAGGGAGCCATGCCAGCTGTCCCTGTGTTGCCTTAAGCCTAGTTTATACTTCTACGTACCTAGCCGTGGTGGTCATACATGACGCTTCCGCAAACTGCTTCTCTGTCGGCTGCACTTAAACATTTGCAGTATACGCATTTGCTCTTTGATATTGATGAGCTCCAAACACACACGCTCCATCCCGATATAAGAATGAAAGGAAAAATCAGGCAAAGTCTGGTACATATAAACCGAAATATGTGTTTTGCGGTGTAAGGTTGCCACTGTAAAGAGTAAGAAGGATTAACTTGTTAGCTCAATGCAGAACTTCGAATGCATGAGGTCTGCGTTTTGTCGACGGTGTAGCTATGTACGCAGAAATATAAACTAGGCTTTACTCGGGTGTGGAGCGCTAATGTTTGTCTTGATTGAGGCCTGTGCACTGATTTGTGTGCCTGTGCAAACTTGAATAAAATGGAGGCAGGAAGCTAAAGAATCAAAGAGCCCGTTTAACAGTGTGCCAGGCATTATTTCCCAACTGCACTGGAATATGTAAGAGAATAAATTACTTAAGGGCATCGTCAACTGAATCTTGTCTCTCTTGTTGGAAGAGCTTTCAAATCAGACCCAGTTTTTCCACACTTCAGTTGTATTTGATTGCTTCATAGCACTTTGTTGCCATGTTCCTTTGTGTGAGCCAGAGTGTGTTTGTCTGTCTTTGTGTTTGTGTGTCGGCCCCTTTCTCTGGTTATGTGTGCAGCAATCGTCTTTCATCTTGTATGGAATTGAGGACGACAATGGTGTGTTTTTTTTTGTTTGTTTGTTTTTTTTTTCCTGTTCTGGTGATTTGAAAGCTGTGGAAATTACTGTTTGATCGGGTTCTTCTTCAACTTATCTGTATGCCCAGGTATAAGCAGTGGAGTGCCACGGTTTTATAGCTGGGGGGGTGGGGGGCAGGGAGAGGTGGTGCTGTTGCCTTGATAAGCTGGCTGGATGACTGGCAGGCTGCCTCACTGCTGAGCAATGCTGCACAAACACTCCATCCGCTGCCAGGGAAAACAGAGCATGTTAGTTCCAGTTCCCTCCCTGTCTGTCTTCCGGCTTCCTGAGCTTCCTTCATATCGCTCCTCTCTTTGCCTGCAATGGAAATCATCCAGGCTCAAACCAATGGCAGCAAGGGGTCCATCGGTTCTTTTTTTTTCTCTTTTCTTTTTTTTTTTAAGTTCATTCTCAGGAGAGAAGGGGGAAATTAAAATGTCAGAACAGTAAGAGATAGAAGCAGTGCAGTGTAACTGTATACCCCCAGAGAGCTTCTGCTGCTGCCGCTGGTGCTGCAGCTCTATGACAGCCCTGTTAGCAGCCTGTCTGATACAGCACTTTCTCAAGGAGAAGGTGGCCAAGGACAAACAGTGGTCCTGTAGGATGGCCTCCATGGGACGCTGACATGAAGGAGGGATGGGAAAAAGGGAGAGAGACTACAGTGTTCCACCTTGGACTTATGAGATGGAACATTTTCATCTCCTTTAAGTCCCCCCCCAACTTGTCTTAAGCTCTTACCTTCGTGCCCTGTAATCTATTCAATGAGAGGTGTTCACTCATGATGAAGAGCTAAATCCTGCAGATCTCCTCCTGCCCTCACAGAGGAAATAAAGACACAGAGGATTGCAGTGTTTGTGTGATAATTTGAGGAGGAGGCAAAACGAAAGTCAGAGACTGGCTGTAGATCATAATCTCCTGGGTCTAAAAAAGAAAGTGGGGAAATTAATGTTGCAAGTAGGAAACCCTAGGAGATAAAGGACACTGTCACATGTGAAATTTCACTGAGAGCATTTGCAGCAGCCTGCCATCAATCTATAGTTCCCTTTACCTCATCGCACCAGGGTTACGGTTTTATTATCCAGGGACAATTACCTCGCAGGAGTCTGAAAGTAAGACAGAAAGTTTTATTTTTTTCAATAGCAAGCCGTAGTACAGTACCTTCTGGTGGATCACCATGGGACCTTATTTTCGGTAAAAATATGTATGGGAGTGAATAGTGAGAGACAAATAATTTCTCGATCCTGTCTGAATTGTGCCATGAATTACACATATGTCAATTTACAAAAAGTTCCCTGTTTAAAAAAAATAAGTGTAGAAATAGAAATGTATGAGACCCGTTGTTGGTGTGAATGGGTCCTGGTACAAAACACACAGGCATCATTAGCTTCACAGGCTCTGGGATAAGGTTAGCTTCAGCGGTGTTAACATTAGCGTCTTTCTCTCTCCTCCAGTCCTCCGGCATCCATAAAAATGACTTGTTCCTTGCATGTGGCCAATTCTGCAAATTAGGTGATGATGTCATTTTGCCACTTTTAGGACCTTACTGAGGAGTTGGCAACACTGTTTAAATTGGCTCAGTGTTAAAATTAGCTTTAGTGGCTCTGAGTTAATCTTAGCCATAATGGCTAGTGGAGCCAGTAAGTTATGGCATCATTTATAGGTATGTCTTTTTTTCTAATCACGTATTTACAGTCTTATATTTAAACTGTTTTATGACAAACTTTCTTGGTGTGCAAAACTATCTTTTTAACTGACAAACATGATATGCATAATTCTTGACACAATTCAAATGGGATTGCTTTTTTGTCTCACCATTCACTACTGTACATATTTTATCCAAGATTAGGTCACATGGAGTCTGTGGCATGACTTCTTCAGGTTACTTTTCTTGTCCGGCCAACTGTCTGAAACCCAAAGATATTCAGATAAAACAGAAAAGCAGCAAATACTCACATTTCTGCTAGTTAATTATCAAATTATCAGATTAGTTAATTATCAAAATGTTAAGTTCCTTTTGTGTTTGATCAACCTTATTGACTATTTATATTTAAAAGGCAATTTCCAAACATGCCTTACAGCATAGTCTGTGTGTCAGTGTGTGTGACAGCACGTTCAGGGGCCAAACTGTTTAGTGGTTGAACTATGACCCTCATATTATCCTGGTAGTATCATACTTATTAATTCTCTACCTAATGACCAGTGGAGGTTTCCGTTATGTGTTACAAAGTTATTATAAGACGTTCTCACTGAGATGCTTTTGGGAAATAACTCAGGAGCAATGATTATGCTTCAAAACCATCAATTCTGAAAACCATCAGATCACATGTTAAATAATTTGTCTTCTACAATTTACTACATTATGTGTACATTTTGTGTTAAAAGTATTAACTATATATATATATATATATATATATATATATATATATATATATATATATATATATATATATATATATATATATATATATATATATATATATATATATATATAAAAGTTCCCTGAATTGGCACATTTTTACACTACAAAACTGCAGCCCATGAATGCTGCAGCTGTGCACCTCTATCAGCCATTTTGATCTGAGATAAAAACCAATCAGGCACTCTAGAGAATTCCATTAGTTTGATGAGATATGAATATAGCTCTAAGCAGCAAATCTGAAATAGTCTCCTGTTTTCAGACAAACCCATTAAAAGTCATTTGATCTTCCACGGCTAATTATAGAGCCTTCTCAGCAGCTAGCTGTCTCTTCACCGGACTCCACCTCTTCCATAACCGCTCCTGTCTGTTCATCACATCCTGTCCTTATGTTTCAGGAACCCATTTATCATCACAGCGCTATTATTGAGGTGTTGGAAGCTGACAGGCGGACGTTGCAGCCCAGTTGTGTGAGGGTTCAGGGATTTGTCAGTCTTATAGTTGCCGTCATCATGCTGTTTTGGATTTTGGGAATCTCTCCAAGAGAAATTGCAGGATGTCTGCAGAGGTCACACGGGAGGTTTGGGGATCAAGGTCAGGCATTGGCTAAAAATAGTACAGTAACGGTATAGTGGATATGAACATATGCTACTACTGTGAGGTCTATAGTCTTCAGACAGGACTGATGTTGATGGCCTTAGCATGTCTCATTCGACTATTCTGATTGAAAAGCCTCCTCCCGCCCCCTGCAGACAGGCAGAGGGCAGACAGAGCAGGGATTAATGATAGATAAGCATATCTACAGTACATTCATCATTTTCCCCCAGTAAAGATGGCTTCTATTGCATTGCCCAGAAGAGTATAGGCTAATGTAGCCTGGGCTCTCTCTGTTCCATTGCTTAGTGTCTGCAGGGGAGACAGAGAGGAGCACAGATCTCTGCAATCAGAGCGCAGATTCATTTAAAATTGTCTCAAGTGGTCACAGGAGAGCGGCACTGCATGCAGGAAAAGTCAGCTGCCATTACCCCTCAGTTGTAGACGGGTTGAGTTTTGTCACAATGACAAACATTTTAGTACCATGGTCATGGTTAAATAAATTTATACTATAACACATAGCGAAATTGTTATTGGTAAATTTTCAGTCCATCGGTTTTCTGTTTGCACTCTTTTGTTTTGTAGTGTTGAAAGCAAAGGTGTTACCAGACTATAGTATATAAATATACTATAGTATATAAATATACTATTTGCAAATATAACAAATGTTATAAGCAGCAAATATACCATTTGCTATATTTGCTGCTTGTTTATTATGGTCTGCCTGTTATCATATCTGCTATAGGGGGAAAACATTCTGACTTGTTGGATTTCATTTAACGTCTTATGACACATTGTATCATGAGTGGTACGGGGGAATGGCAGGGGGTCATTTACAGCAATACTACACTTAAGTTGTTGGTTTCTATACACAAATAATGCAGCAGTTATTGTCTTGAAGTTGTTTCACATTGATTGACACCATGCACAAGCCGATTGAAGCATGGGGTCAGGAGATAGGCAGCTTGAAAGCCAATGAGGAATGACAACAAAAATTCGACCACTTTTGGTTGGATGGACAGAAGTGTGTCCCAATGGAAATTTCCCATGACAAGACCATCCACATCTCATAGTCAATAGCCTGTGTTTTGGGGTATACCATTTTTGCAAATAAGACTGATAAAGGGGTGTGTCTAAGAGGTTAAATGTAGAGTGTGTGTATGTTTAACTTATACAATTCAAAATAAGAATTCTTTTTTTATTACCTTTATATTGAGGTACTTTTAATCAACATTGGTAGGGGCTTCCCAACCACAAAGCCCACCATGTTGCATCACCATTATTTTAGCACAGAACACCCAAACAATGGGTCTAGAGATGGTCTTAAAACAATCACAATCGTCTTTCTCATCCTTGACTGCAATAATACTTATTATACCCCCTTATACCCCCATTCTATATCCAGTGAGCCAAAATAAAATCACCAGTACCAATACAATTAAGGTCAATATCTTTTTTTCTCTCGTTGAGCATTCTCACGTATCTGTCCCTGACGATGTTGTGTTATCAGATCCTTTGAAAACATTTGTTATGAGTCCTTGATCTCCTTTTTTCTGCTATTCTCCTGATCCAGCGCAGCCTCACCCCGACTCACGGCTGCCTTGTAGCAACTGACTGTGATATTTCCATGTTGTCCTTGAGACTGTTTTTCTCTATGCACTCTCAATGTCAGATCCCACTGAGCAGAATTTCCGTCACGGTCCTTCTAGTTTAGACACAATATTCCTCCTCCCCTCTTCTCTGGCTGTCGAATGTATGGCGCCCCACATTTCATGGCAAATAGGCTATTTAGAGTCTTACTTTGTCCACTAGAACAGTCTGTCCTTGTGCTTCCCCCTTTCTCTCTACTGTCTCTTTATTACACTTCTCACTTTATTGCCACTTCCCACTTTTGCTTACCAAATATCTCAAATTTGCCTTCGTCTGCCCGACAGTTACTTGCTCATTAAGCGAGGGAGTCCAGGCAGCTGAGAGAGACGTCAGTGACAGGGCTAGAGGCCTTGTTGAGGTTCCTTTATTGACAAGTCTGCATGCCTGTCTGCCTGGCAGCCTGTCCGGTCCCGAGAAGCAGCGGCATGGTGCCGCATGCTGATGAGCACACAAGTCATCCGGCAGGAAAATGGAAAAAAAGCGGCTGTGGGAGTGACAGGTGGAAGGGAAGGAAGGAAGCAACTCAGAGGGTAAGACAGGAAGAAAGGCAAGAGGAAGTAAAGTGAGCACAGGTCATTTCTCCCAAATCCCCTCTTCTCAGCATGAGAGATTAGGCGGCTGTGCTCTCCGGCAGATGAGAGAGAGAGACACACTCCTGTGTCTAATTCTGCCCCCTTTAAACTGCTGAGGTTGCAGTACAAAGTGGGGAAAGAGTCAGCGTCCACATAGAGGCCCGCAGAAAACACAGGCCCGTAGTTCAAAACAAACTGAGCCTGGTCTAACAATGGCCTAAGCCCTAAATCTCCTGTGTAGGCACTAACAGAGTCGGGCCCACCGGTGGCTTTTTCCCGCCCAGCGATATATCTCTTCTCAAGAGGCTCACGCTCCATCGTATCACCTGAAATCCTGGCCATGGTTGGGTGTCAGAAGCACCCGCTGCAGCTCTTGTTAAACTCCTCTCCCTTGGTGATGTCAGGCTCATACATGAAAGCGATACGCCCACAACCCATCCCTCTCCTACTCCACTCCATATAGATCTCCCACCCAGCACAAGAGGGGCTTTTAATAAATGGACATGCAATGGCCAATTTAATCATGCTAATGTGTATGTTACAGTGGGTGGCTTATCGGCTATTTGATCTTCATACCGGCTCACTGAAGAGAGCCCGGAGCAGAGGCTGCAGGAGGAAGAATAATAAAAAAGGGAGTAAAGGAAGCAATGAGGTGAAAACGAGAACACTACTCAATGTAGTCTCCTGAACAAGCTAATGAAGACATCAGCCCTGGTTCCCATTAGAGACAAAGGAAACAGGAAATCATTAGGCAAACCTTTCCTGTTGGAATAGAAGAATCTGCTCGAGCATAAATGGGGAAAATGTCAACTGAGGCTAAACGCAATGTTGGACAGAGTGGGGGCTGGTGAGGCTGGTTGTTCTGTCTATTTTAGTGGTAAACATCTGGCAAAGTGATGTCAAGAATGTAATCCGCTCTAGCCACATGGATGGTAAGCCTGGATAGAGAGGGCTGAGAGGGTCGCCTGCTCACATGGCTCAGAGAGAGAGCAGGTGGAGAGGTAAAAATACAGAGAGTCGAGGCAAGAGGAGTCCTCAAAGTGAATAGAGATGAAAGGAGGGAGATGGAGAATTGAAGGGGTTGCTCATGCAGAGAGCTTTTAGTGATGCAGGCAGGAAGAATGGCCGATTGTACTGACAGGAGAGATGTGGGAGAGAGGTAGGCGTGGCAGGCGTGCTTGATTCTATCAGTTGTGGTGCAGATGCAAAAAGGTTCACCTGAAAATGGACCTCAATCATCCCAGTTGTTAACGCAGAAATGAAAAACAATTATCTTCTTCCTGCAAGAAATTGTTTATAACACACCAGCACCTTATTTATGCAATGATATGCACCCGCGTAGCTTAGCAACAACACAACAAGCCATGGGTTAAACCCCTCACTGTAATTATCTCTTTATCGCTGCTGCACACACTTGTGTTATTTCTCTGGGGACTGTTTTCAATGCGAATACCGAGCAAAGCAATCATACCTTTCACTTCCAAATTTTGATTCTATTGAAGCATCCTCTTAGAATTACAGCAGTTAGGAAGCAATCAGCAATTCATGGTCTTGTGTTATTTTTAATGATCTTTTTTAATCCTTTTGTATTAACAACTGGTCGCAGTTCTGCTGCCCTCTGGAAAAAGTTTCAGATCCATCAGGTGCAAAACCAAGTTGTAGTAGTAATAGTAGTAACCTACCCAATAGTTTTAATTATTTAATACCCTCCCCAATGTCTCATACTTACCCTTTGTAAATAACTTATACTTTGTGTATATATTGGTTTGTTTTGTTTTTTATGTTTTGTATTTTAAAATTTTGCACATTTTTCTTGCACCATATGTGGCCTTGCCAACTAATTTCATTGTCCAGGCACTTGTACAATGAGAATAAAAGTATTGAAGTCTTTGAATCTTCTTTACAAGCTGACACAAGAGAAAAAGAGATTTTAGATTAATGGTGGAACATTACTGAAATGATAGAAAACAGAGTTTGGTTGACTAGTACTAGTACATTCTACCCTTCATCTCCACTTCAGCCCATGCTGTAATTCTTTCTTTGCATCTTTCCTGACATTTCTTCACAGTGATTGGTCTAATGAGGAAGTTGTAGTCAGGTTCTCACCATCGCTTGGATTATCTCTTCCCAATTTTCACAGCAGCGACTGCAAATAGTACATTCCCAGCAGAATTGAATCATATTTGCTCCCTCACTTCATGTGGTGGAAACTCACCTCACACTTGGGAATGAAACTGCTTCACACGAATATACTTCCACATTTCCTCCTCCTTCATTGTCTGCTCTCCGCCTCCTGGTCCTCAGCCGGCTAGGAAACCATTCTGCTCTGTATCGACCTAAAGTAATCTCACCAGATATACAGAAAATGCATTATGCCGGCTGTGGATGACCCTCAAGGCTGGGTGAGAAAGGACCGGGGAGGTGGACAGGGAAGCGTATTATCGCAGGGAGATGCATGCAGCCTGAAATCTGTGTCAAGAAGGGCCGTGGGGGAAACTGCTCTCCAGGTCCCGGTCGGCTCTCCTCGCTTCACTGGCAGCCCTGTGCCCTCAGACTAAAAGAAGAATGAAACAGAAGATGTGGAGGGGAGCCTGATGTCGGCCATCAGGCTATCGGCGTGGGTTCTTGGGCAGGCATCTAAACGGCAGCTCTATGCATCTGTCTGGACTCAATCTCACAGAGAGCAGCTGAGGGAGCGATGGCGAGGGCACCCAGTAATGACAACATTGGGACGAAATCCATCTGGAATGAGGGAAAGAGGACCGGGGACCTTTGGCCTGTGATGTTACAGAGTGGCTTATCCAGCCATACCAAAGGACTTTATTCCCATGACTGGCTGCCTTTTGGTCCCCTGGACCAACATTATAAATATCTGAGGTGCACTTTTGCATGCGTTAATGCATTCTTTGCCTGTCTGTGAGAACAGTGAAACATAACACATAGAAACCTAACAGGAAGTCCCCCACAAAGGCCCTCACAGCTCCTGGCAGGTGAAAATAAGCAGGTGAGGACACCGTGTGCCACAAGGGAAGCACATGGCTGTCCCTGATTTCATGAAAGATGACAGCAACAAATGCTCCAATTTAGATCCTATACTTACCAGCAATGTAAGAATACCCCATTACATGTAGAAGTCCTACATGAAAAAAACACATATATTAAAGTATTAGGAGCAAATGTACTTAGGGCATTACAATGATATTGCACTTTATGCAGTAACTAACAATGACATCATTAGGTTATTAATACTGAAGGCTCAGTGTTAGAGCAGCATGTTAGTCAGTATACTTACAAGCACAGCTAAGTCACATTATAACCATAGCTTGACTATGCTCCTCAGTTAGACAATAGGTGGCACCATTTCAGCTGGTGGCATCGAAATCATATGTGGTCGACCTCTTTACATCAGGACATCAATGAAGCTGCATCTTTGTACATGTCTTACATGGTGTACTTACTATTAATTACACAATTTAGATGTACAACAGCTTCTTGAGCGCTCCATTGTTGGTTTGTTATTCCTGGAAACAATAACACGAAATACCACCATCTCTTCCCACTTCTGGTTCACAGTTCTGGTTGTACACAGATTTTCGTCAAACTTGCAATGAATGTTGGGAATGGTACCATGAAGAGATGCTTATATTTTCATAATGATCCGGAAGAAATTCTGGTTTCTAGATTGCTTTGAATTAGCTGTTACCTTCAAACAGGCGCCATCGTTCGGGGGCCACCTGGTGGTGATGCAGGTTGCACCTGCATAGCTTAGCCGTATGCTTGGCGGAGGTCCGCATGCTCAAGACTGCTTTTCTAGAAGTCTAAGTCAATCCAACTAAGGTGCAAACGTGCATTTTAAAAATCCAACCATATTCAGATTAACAAAATATTTGATTTGAGTGTCATGTAAAAATACTGACTGTTGTAGCTGTCGATCTAATTTCAACTACTATACTATACAACAATTATATACAGTAAGTTGAATCTAGTGGTTTTCAACCTAGGTGTTGAGCCCCTCTAAAGAGGCATAAAATATGTGTGGGGCCATGAGATTATTAATGGATGAAGGAAAGAAAAAGACAACATTCTGATTCACAAATGAGGTTTACACTTTGTTGTAACTGTTTCTTTGAACATTAAAATGAAATTAAACCATATATTAAACCATAAACCAATTTAGAGGGGTAATGTAATATTATCCTCTAAATATTACATTACTTGGAAGCATAAGTTTGGAATACTTATGCTTCCAAACCCATAGTTTGGAAGCATAAGTATTGAAGTACAATGCCTTAGTTGCACGAAGTAATTATATAGATATATAGATTGAACCTGGAACCTGGCTTTACTCACCGTAAATCCAAGTTGCTTGCTGTGTGAACCTGCTGTGACAGCATATTTACATATCAGAATCACTTTTAATTCCTTAATTAAACAATAAAAGTAAATTATGTGGAACACAAGCAGGTTAGTGACACTTTGCTCTCATTTAGAAAACCCTTACAGATGAAATATTGTTCTAATTAGGACACCGCTTGACCAAAAAAAATAATTTACCATTATCCTCATGCTTTTCAAGTGTCTACTTCTCTCTCCTCTACAAGCTCCATTGACGAGCCTGGAAGACAAGACCCCACTGGCCCACCAACTGGAGCCACTTAAAAATAGCACAGACACACCTCCTCCCCAGTGAAAATTAACAGTCTTTCTTGGCCTAGTTTTTCTCCACTACATTAACATTTACATAGCAGGATTATAGTTGAGAATTCTTGTCCACAGCCACTTAAAATGAACACATACAATAATTACAAGATCATAATGATTACAAGCAGCCTTCACCAAGGAGTGCCAGGGTGATCGACGGTCCCCTGACGATATTCTTGAGATAATGAGGTGAGAAAGATGTGCAGGGGAAAGAAAAAAAAGAGCTAAGATTTTGACACTTTCTGTTTTACAAGAACAAGCTGCAGTATAGTGTAGAAGCGGAGAGAAGATCCGATTGAACAGTGAAAGTGTTATGTGAGGTTCCTCTTGAAGAGTTTCACTGACTCACAATTGATCCCGAAGACAATGTGAATGTATGTAGAACATTTCCTGGATTTAAATCCATTATTTTCAGGTAGGGTTGACTGATTAATTATATTTTCATCGTGATATGAACATACTGTGGAATCAGAAAGTCATTAAAATAAGGAAAGACCAAAGAGTGCTTGAAAAGAACCATTGTAGTTTTGTTCTGCAGGTAATTAACCGCAGTAATGACGACTACAAAAAATTAATTGGGTTGACAGCATAGACTCGTATAAATAACAATTACCTTCAGATTACCTGCTGGTTTGTAAACTCCCATTTTATAGCTTTGAGTATGGCTACACCATCAAAGTATCTCTTGTTGGACCATGTTTTGTATTTACTATTATTATTGTAATATGCAGCACTATTCTTTTAAGATATATATTTTTTGAGGAAATATGCAGCTTTGATATTTCTCACAAGACATATCATCACAAAATTGAACAATGCTATCACAAATCACAGAATATTTCTCAGGTCGTGCAGCCCTACTTGTGAGACATTTCAATAAAAACACAATGTTCAAAGTCTGACAATTGCCAAATTCATTAGAATACGTTGACTAAGTTTCAAGGATGTCTGTCCAATAAATGTTGAAATATTTCAGCAAGAAGAAATGGGTGCATTTTCAATTGAAAACTATTAGTGAATACATTTTATGATTATATCATTATTGTGTTATCACACCTAAAGCTGGGCAGTATGGCCTAAAGTTAAGTAAGTAAACAGGCATCACTCCTCAGAGCTACTAAATGTAGACTGATTAATGTAGACCGTTAACTCTTTGACATGTTAATCTGTGTAAAACTGATTTATCCAGATTTTTTTTATGCAAAGAGAACACACAAAAGGTCACTTTTCATGTCTGCTTATATTGTTTTACTTTGAAAGAAGTTTTGTGCTTCCTTCCTGTCTGGTATGGTCTGTTTAGTACATTTTGATGCAGCTCCAGCTGCAGCAGGGAGCCACTTCTGACACATGCCCCTCTGTGTACACACGTCTATGATTCAAAGGTAAAAGCCAAAAGTTAAACTGGCAGATATTTACAGTGTACCATCAATAGCACCAATAATGCCAATACCAACCTACGTCCCTGTTTCCCAGAATCCTCCACCTATAAATCTGCTCTCATTACAGCTGAAGAAACAGTGTCCCCATGGCTGCTGTTTAATCTGGGATTTTGTGCGTGGCGCCAACCTGCCATACCGCATCCTGCAAACTACCACTTCATTTTCACTTATTATTCCTCCCGGGGCTCAAGCTGTGGCTCGCTGTTTGGTAAATATTAAAAAAAAGGAAACCAGCAGCAGTTGGTGCAATGTCTGCTACTCATCGTGTGGTGCGACATTGCTGAACGTGCTGATGCACATTGCCGTGGTGATGGCCATAGTCTTTTTTGTTTTGAGGGAGGCGACTGTGCAAAGGCATAGCTTTGTGTACAGTATGCCTGCCATATCTGTGTGTCCGGGGAGCCGTGTTCAGACGTATGGAGCGGAGGGTCATTCCGCTGCTTGCACACAAGGACGCAGCGTTGCTGAATGCAGCAAATGGGGCAGAGCAGCTGTTATTGTGAGTGTTGTCTCCTGTGCCGTTCACACACACACACAGCCCTCGTCGTTATGCCTCCTATCTCCTCTGTCTCGCTGCAATACTGTCTCGTATGCCAGCCGCACAAACCTGTGGCCTTGTTCCCTCTTCCTTCATTATTTTCTTTCCCTTTTTCCTCAAATCTCCACCCTCCTCTTTATTTCTTCTTCCCGTGCTCTCGCTACGTAGCTGTGAGCTCCTGATGATCTATTTCCCTGCTTTTCTTCCTCCTCCCCTTGCTCTTCCCTGCTCCACTTCCTCAGTCTGTTTCTCTCTTTCTCTTTCACCCCCCCCCCCTTTCTCCTGCCTCTTTCTTCTGCAGCCACAGTGTTTCTCTGGGTGAATAGCTGGGATGTTTTTGTCGAACCGTTTGCCATAGTGACGGGCCATTTGAACAAGTCGTCATTCACGTCTGTTTTTCCTGTAAGCCAGAGAAAGGGCATGTTATCTCCCCTTGACATACAGGCAGACCTGTGCCGCTCAATCACCACAACAGCTCCCCCCGCAACACTGCGAGCTGCCGTGCATCTTCTAGCCGCAGCCTCATTACCAGCATGTCTCACTACGGTCTGTGTCCCTTCACTGAGCACCGCAGCATTAGGGACACTATCAGCGAGATTCAGGACAAAGCTTTTTTATATAGTTTGCCTTGAAAACTGTAAATCCAAAATTTATCTCAAGGTGGAACATATAGAATATAAAAACAGCAATAAAGAATTACCACAAAACTGTATGCAATTGACTTTGCAGTCACACAAACACCACGAACAAATGGTGAAAACTTCTTATCTTACCTCATCAAAAGTCTCCCAACAAGGACTTAAATGACTTTTATTTATATATCTATCTATGGAGCAAGGAACGTCTGTGTGTCTGTGACTCATGTTTCTCTCTGTTAGGTCAACCTCAGCTTTTGGATATACCTTGTGCATGGCGATGACGATGTTGTGCATCCTTTTCTGTGGATTTTTTTTGATAGAAATCCAAGACATCATTATCATTACAAGTTAAAATCCCATAGACTTCCGTACGACATCGCTATTCTGCAGCAGCACTTTAGTTACAGTGTAAAGCTCTGTATCACGGCTCCTCCTTATGTTGCTTCACAGCACTTTCATTATAATTCAAAGCTCTGTTGTCACGTCTTGTCACGTTCTGCGCCGATTGTGCAGCCAACATAATGAAAGTATACAGGTAAATATATGAAGTAAGAGATTCATCATGAGGTCGGTTTTACTTGGCCTATCAACACAATTTAAAAACTGGTATGAAGATTGACATCTGCACTCTCAACATAAATTGTAGCCTGGCTCACTGTGTGTGGATGTGGATGCATCAATCATTTGGCTAAACATGAAAAATCCACTTAAGCTTCCGTTTTCTATAGGAATACATAATTCCTATGGGTACTGCACGAGTGAAGAATTAAGAGATTTATTCAAGCTGGGATTTAACTTAACTTTTAACTTTTCTTCTCACTGTAACGATTGAAAGAACAGGTTGTTTTGTATCTGTCCCATTAATATTACTGAGCCTTTCGCCTGATTGGCTGGTTTGAATGGATGTGAATAAGGGGTGGGTGGTAATTGTATAGGTGTGACATCATAGCCGACGGTTTCTGAATACGGGCTATGCGCATTTCTCTGTGGACTGAGCAATTTGAAACATGAGGCAGTATTTATTTCACACTTAATTAGACAATGAATAATAAAAACACTAAAAATCCTACTTTTTACAAGATGAGAAATTTAACATTTATATTAAAATCACTAAATGTTTAAGTTAAAAACTTGTAGGATGAGTTACTGAAAATGTATTTAACCTTTATTTTACTAGGAATTAACAATGAGAAACGCAGCAGGCTGACATAACAGCACTGATGTCAGGCATTAGACACAAGTTTCCTCCTTTTAATTTGTCTAAGATCCTTTCATATTCATATCATATTCAACCTCTTTTCCCTTATGAATAATTTCCTTGGCTTGAGATGTGAAAGGAAATATTGGACAAGACAGGTCTGTGCTAGTGCTATTTCCAGTGTTTCGCAATTAGAAAAATGCTCATTAACAAAGACATGTTCAATCAAGCTCAGGTTGAGAGGAAAATAGTGATAATTAGTTTACTGGCTGGTACCAGCGTGTCTTGGTCGACGGTGGCTGTTGGGTATGTGATAGCAGTGTTTTTTTTGGTCTCTTGTGACATTTCGGGACAGAATGAACCGACTCCTGTCCTCTGCCATCTGAGTATGAGTGACGGTAAGTTAATGAACCATATGGACATGACTGCAAGTAAACAGAAACACCATGTATCTCTCTGTCACCTCAAACTCAGCAACGCAACACAGAAACATAAATAATTTCATGTTTTAATTTTGTTACTATTACTTTCCCAGAATCGTGTGTGTAAAACATTCCCCCCCAAAAAATAATCATTAAAGAAGAACAAAGTAGAATATTGTATTTAGGAATTGATTTACAGATATGCACATTCTCCTGGAGTTTCTCCTTGAGGCCATGTTGTTGACAGGAAAAAATGCTAAGTGAGCCATCTTTCTTTGCAAAGAGAAAGAAGAAGTCCACAGAGATTTGATCTCAAACTGTTTGTTTTAAAGCTTTCGATTCCAGTCAAAGTGTCTCTCTGACTGGACTCGACTGTTACTTAAAATGTGAGAGCTGTTTCCTGCTGTGGATTAGTAGTGGTGACTCATAGGGCAAATCCAGTGTAGTCTTGGGACACTTCAGGCTGAAGACAAAAGGCTGTTTCACTCAAGACAGAGGATCGTATTTGCACTGCAGAGGGGGGGGTGCAACCCATGACAACTCCGTTCCTTTTATTATTCAGTTTTTACGGCCTGCCCTTTTGGAGGTGGAAGGCGGTGGAGGTGTTTGGTAAGAAGGTAAAATGGCCCCGACCCCGTGCGTGCGTGCGTGCGTGTGTGTATGTGTGTGTGTGTTGCTATTTTTACTTTTATTGACCCCTATACTGAACAAACTCTGTAATGTATGTAATTTTTCAGTGTCACCACATTTTTTTCAATCCAAAGAATAATCGACAGATTATATTATCATCATCAGTTGTGGCCCTAAACCATTTTATCTGAGTTAATGGTTATATGCTTATAAAAGCATCATCTCTGCTTTAATGACTGTGTATAAATTACCTGTAAATATTACAGTGTTTTCATATTGACCCAGGTCAAACACTGCCAGCTCCTGTAAACAACATAACCAGATGGTCTCACTCACACTTACTGGCTTATTATCTGAATAAGGAAAATGTGATCACAGTCTGTACGCTCTTCTATTCAATCACTCTTGACATGACATGTTTGTCGAGTGATATATATAGTGATTCTGTTCTCTGACACAGTGGCCACATAGTAAAAAGGTTTGAAAAAAATGGATGTTCATGTTACAACTAACATGCATCTTGAGTTAAGGTGCTCTATTTATTCTTTTATATGAGGAACAATTAATGCCTCATTCCATTGCGACCGGCAATAGGGGTAGAGTCATCACTGGTCATGCTAGCAGTCACAAGGCAAGTGATGAAGCAAGCATGGCTACCGCCTCAACAGCTAGCCTGCCGGTTCATGGACAGCTAGCCACGGTTGATAGCGATGCGCACACACAGCAGGGGGAGGAGAATCCTGACATGTTGGTGATAAATGGTGAGCATATTTTGCATTAATAGGCCACTGTGGTTGTTGAAAATTATACTTCTCCTTTATACTTCTGCGTACATAGCTATGGTGTTAACACAGACCCCTACTCCATAGGCTGACGCGCACCTCCAAAAAATCCTAACTACGGATTGACATGGACAGCAAAGGCTGTGATTGTTCAGTTCAGCCACAGAGGTTTACAAGTTGCCTCCTCCGCTTCTGTGACGCTTCTGCTTCAGAATTTGCAATAAAAACATTTTCTCCATGATAACAATGAGCTACAAATATACATGCTCCATCTGGATGCCTAGAGGAGTATTAGGACCAGGCAAAAAAAAAAAAAGTCCAGTACAAGAAAGGGAAAAACCAGCAAAAAAGTTTGGTACAAAACCGAAAGAAAAAACAGGCAAAAGACAAAAGTTTGCTATATACAGTCCGGGATCTATTGGAGGTTTTTTTTCAGAACAAGTGCTGTGTCACATCTCGTTTTACATGTTGTTTTTTGTTGCGTTCCAGGACCTGAGTCCACCTCGTCACCGCTGGGGTGTCATGTACTTTGCGCTTTGGTATCTTGTGATGTGAAGTAAGCAGTGACCCTGGCTCTGGGGCAAAAAATGAGATTGGGATATCCTTTATTTGAACAAATATCCATTCAAATTTGGGGATAAACGCAATTGGATGAACTGCAGTGTTAGTAATGCTAGCAATTTTTTCTTTACTAGGCAAATTTTGCTTAAACAAAATGTTACTATCAATCTATGCTGCTTAACTATGCTGCTATTACAAACTTTCAGAACCACGAATTATGACATAAGTTCATAGTTCGAAGTTGACAGAAATTCTACACCAGTGAAACAAGGTTTCCGGAGACCCCTCCTCCATATGATATCTGATGATATGACAAATTGTTTATGCAGAAAACCACAATCAGTATTTAAAATAAACAGATTTATTGCTTATGCATGATTGCCCGTTAATTTACATAACAAAAGCTAAACCAAATCCATAATATCACAACTGAAACAATGAAATACTGTTAAATATGTACATTGATTTCTGGTTTTATTATACCATACTTGGAAAAATTCTCCTGGTATGGTAAAGAACCCCTTCTTGCAAAATGTATAAATCTATGTGTGGCAGCGTGGAGATGGAGATTCAGTCTTGAAGTTGTCCACAGCATTTTCTACTATGTCTGTGGGCATCTCCTGGCAGTTTGTGCAGACACCTGGTGGGTTGACCTGCATCTGGGGGTCTGATGGGGGTCTAATGGGAGTCGGGGGTCAGAGGTCAGAGAGAGCTCCAGCAGATGAGACTGTTGTCTGTGAATAAATACGTACAACAGTTTACAAGTCACTGACCACTCTATTCAGATAAAAAATGTACTTTGTCAGAGGCAAGATGTGTTTAAAAAGTACTACATTTTATTAAGTTCTGAACATGACTGCAGGATCAGTGTAAAGATGTTTGGTCACAGACATCACAACGTAACATTAGCAGCTAGGTAGTGTATGAATTGGGGCTGTTAGTCAAAAACATCATGGTGATATACTTTACACTGCTCAATGTGTTCAAAGCAACAAGCCAAACATGTATATTACAGCAATTAGCTGTTCTTACTAGTGTAAGACTACTTATGTTCATTAAACTTAAAAACTGAGAAGTCAAACTTCTAATCTAATAAACTAATAAATATAGCAACAATGAAACTATATTCATATTCGTCATTTATCTTCATTATGGTGTTGTGAGGAATTTATCTGTGAATGAACCACGAGAAAAGTTTAGCTTATGTTAGCTAGGTGATGCAGCAGCAGTCATGAACCCAGGAACAAGCGGTGCATGTGCCTGTTCTCTGGAGGCGTGGCTTCAGGGGGAGTCTGGAGAGAGGGGGTTGGTCTTGTGAGGTTTTTTTTTTTTTTTTTCCTAAATGCTGCCTGCTCGAAGTGTGTTTACCTTTTAGGTATCACAGTATATGACAGTATTTGTGTAAAAAAGCCACAGCCATATGTAACATAGCCTATACAGCATCTTCTGATGAAACTATACTTTATATGTATTTTATTTGCTCCAAACCAATTAATGCTTAATGCAAACACAACTAATTCCCATTTTCTTTTTTCAAGATTTTTAAATATTTGTTTTGAAGTTGTTTGACGTGGATGTAAACACAATTGGTTTGGATGAAAATTGTCACCTTTTCACGCAATTTTGAAAAATGTGAAGCAGTAATTTTGGGTGGTGTCTTGAGACAAGCAGGAATCCAAGCAGCTGGTAACATAATCACTGATCAATAACCCCTGCCCTGATCAATAACCCCAGCAGATATATTGCCATACATATATTAGTACACATGTATCTGAAACGATCCAACAGGGAAATTAAAATTTTACAGCAGCACCGACCTTAGGACACAATAAACAAGAACATGCAGCAGTAAAAGCTGTAATATAAAAGATATAATATAAGATAATAAAAAAGAACAATAATTGCTTCCCTATATTAGCTTGACACAGCCTAATTGCTGGAAACACAGCTCCCTGATACATAGCAACCTCTTTAACTGCATAAGAAATAGAAGTGTACATGTATATCCTGTATGTGTGTGGGGGGGTTTTCTCACCAGTGCCTATCTTTTTTAAGCATTAAGTCACCACAGGGAAGGATTAGGTGGATTAACGATGCCAGGCATTTCTCTGCAGTCACATGGACAGTAAGCATTCTGGGAACCCACGAGTCCTCATTCTGGAGCTGTTTTTATAAGAGCTCGACCGTGAGGATGGATTCACCATACTGCTGCCAAATTTAGACCAGTTGCCACCACTCTGTGTACCCTGCAAGATTTAATGATGATTGCAGGGAAGCTGTTTTTGTATGCAACACAAGCAATTTACCAAAAATTAACAGGAGTCAGGCAATACTACCTAAACCATTTGTTAGGCTGCATGTTCTCGGAAGAATTTACTACACAGCGTTGTTGTTTACTACTTGGCGTTGTCGGAGTTACGATGTTTACTCTCTGTTTGTGTTGGAGGATCATCACTGAGGCTGAAAACCTCAACACTTTGATCACCATAGCCTTCATTTATTAATTTTACCCTTCTCCCACTGTCGTCTCCGTGTGTGTCCAGGCCTCACACCTGCTGGTCACTCTGCCCTGAGTAGTTGGCCTGAGACCACACACACACACACACACACACACACACACACACACACACACACACACACAGACAGACTGGATTAGCATCTTTGGATCTTACCCAGGTGCTGTGTTGCAGGTCCCATAATAACTGACCCGTGCTGGTCCAGAAGTGGTTTCCAAAACCTCATTAAGGAATACTGCATATTTTTTTAAAGTTTGTACTTTCTACTTTCCTTCCTTTTTTTGTCATATGGATTTTATTAAATTTCAGATAATATACAAATACAGACATAAAACAAATATGATACTTACACAAAATGAAATAGGACCATGATATAAGCAAATATTTAAAAATCGAACTCAAAATACAAAAACATCATTTTTGTTTTTTTTTTAAGAAGACATTTTTTGCCTTTTGTTTTGTACACTCAAAATCAGCTAACCCTAACCTCAAAGATTGCCTGAGCTAAATGATATAAAAGGCAAATAACTGAATGTTAAATAAAAAAAAATAACATAAAATATATATTAAAAAAATATATAGCCTAGTAATATAAATAAACATAAAATATAAAAAGGCAATTATAATTTGTTTTTCATTTCTCTGGTTAATCTTTTGTACATTGCACCTACATTCTAAATTTTTATTCAGTTGCATTTAGTTCTACTTCTAAAATAATCCTGCAAAAACATCAATGGTTCTGATTATTTTTTTAAGACAAATGTGACAGTGTGAAGGTTTTAACAACTAAAAATTAGATAAATTCATATAGGATGCATCATAAAAATGATTGATGACATAATGTAGACTAAATGTAGACCATAAACAGGCTGTAACTCAAAGTAACACCTCTCATCTGCTCTAAATGTTGCCAAGAAATGTTTTTTTTTTACTGTAGAAATGAAGACAGATTTACTTCTAATGTATGTGTGGGTGTTGCTCATTAGAGAACCAGAATTGCAAGGTATGTTTATCTGTTAGAAGGATAAAAAATAAGGAGTGTTTGTGTGTATGCAAGGTTCCATGCATTAATTCACTATGAGCACTGTCGTGTTCTAGCTTGTTTTATGTGAAACTTGGCTCGGTGCACGAAGCAGGCTAATAAAACATGTTTGTGTGCTGGAGGCAGAGTGGTTAAAGCAGTGACAGACTGGTGTGTGTTTGCAGTAACGACAGAAAACAAGCTACAGGCTCTAAGAGCTTAGCCCACACAGCTTTCTGACAAGTGTCTGTGGTGGCAGGTTTGTCTTTCCTGCGGTCATGCTGTCTTTTGCCATTCCTCATCGCGCTACAGTCTGCGTTTATTTGAGAATAATATGTCAAGTCCAGGATGTAATAGCCAATCACTGCACGTTCCCCGCTGCCCTGTTTGCTACAGCTTTTCCTCTGTCTCACTACTGGCTTCCTTTTGCCAACTTCCACTCCCTCTTTTGTCTCTCCCTCTGAGTTAAGCCTCGACGTAACTGCAGGTGTTCACACTTACACATGACTTAACATCTCATGGTGAGTCAGTAATGAGAGATGGATGCTCAGTGACTTACATTCGTTAGGTGTGGCGGTGTGTTTTTCCAGTGTTTATGTGAGGTGGTTAGAGACCACCAGACTTTCAAGAAGAATTTAACAGTCAGTCGTATTTTAGAATTAAATTAAAAAAAAAACATCATTTACAACTTTACATTATGTATATTGAACAGCAGCCTCAAGCACTACACCCTCAATTTATTGTGCATTAATACAGATCACTACAAAATAAATTGCAAAAAATGCGTTTCTGTATATTTTTACATCAAATACCACTATTTCTTTTGTCAGACCTGTTTTTTACATTAATCAGGATCCTTCTGTGTTCTTACCTTGATGTGGCTGTAACCCAATCTCAGTATCAGTGTCAGTACTCTAATATCAACATATGAATTGTGATGTAGAAACTGGAAGTTATCATTACAGATTTTTAAAGATTTTAAAAGGTAATCGAACATTTTGTTGAAAAACCATATTGGACACACGTTATTATTCAAAGCAAAGTCAAACATGCCTGGATAGAATCTGTAAAATGATGTCACTTCTGACTTCCTGCCCCTGGACCTCTGTTTCATGTGGAAACTTGACAACATAACATAAACTTGCTGTCAATACAATTCCATGTGACATTTAAGGACTTCAGTTGCTTCAAGTCACAGTAAAAAAAAAGAAAAAAGAGAAAATGAAACCAACGTTTCTCTTGTCCTTTACTAACTGCTGCTTTTATTCCTCCACAGCTCCCTCTGAATCAGAGTTATTCATGTTTTTTTTTTTTCATTTTTCTATTTTGAGCTAAGTTGCCATCTGTAGGTTTGGTCTTCCCTCACTGGCCAGCAGAGCAAATCGGTCTTGGATGATGTAAAAATAAAATTTGATGGTGACAACCTGCCTTGAAAATAAATTTCACGGTTGTCTGAGACAACTTAAATGTCTGCCCATTTCAAGATGAGACCAAAGCCCTTAACATTTTGTCTGGAGAACTGAAGTGATTCACACCCTCTGTATACAGTGTTTCAGTATGATGCTGCGTCACAGGCAGCGAAACTGTCCAGTCCTCTGTCCCTCAGGCTCAGGTATTGTTGTGACATAAAGGTCTCGGAGGGGACAAATTATTTCTCCCTCACTCATGCGTCCCCCCTCAAGCCCTCATGTCTGTGAGTCACTTTTTGTGCTTTCTGCCACCCCCCTTGGTTGATTATTGAGGTTAAGTGAAGCCAAACGGGCTGTTGGGAAGCCCCGACACTTGGTTTTCTACAGCCGCCACTTTTCTAAAGTCTAGTCGTGTTCGGGCTGTCACAGCCTCCGTTGTCTTCCTCCTTAACATGCTTCCCTGTGTCCCTCCTGTTTTGACCCCACCTCTCTCTGCTTCTCATAAACACCGAGCCAATCTCACAAAAGAATGAGAGGGAGGAGAGCAAACAAGCCTGTGGTGGTGCAGGGAGGGAGAAACAGAGCTGGACAAAGCCGTGGTGCCGCTGTGCCTCTAGGACACAAATCAAGACAGTCTGGTGTGTGTTTGCTCGCTTACATTAAAGAATATGTGCCCATGTGTGTGCGTGTGCACATGCAGAGCCTCAGCCTCTGCTGGCTCTCGTCGCTCGTCACATGCTACAGCCAGCTGCTGATTACACAGCACTTGTTTTGTCTTCACTCTACTCTGTTCTGCACCTATTATCAGCCTGGGAGTCTGTATGAAATTAGACGGAGAACTTTGTCTAACGCACTGTTACTCAAGTCTCCCTCTTCACCCGTTTTGTCCTTGGCTCCGTGCTACAGAGGACACATCATCAGTGCATCTCCTCCAGGCTGAGGAATCAGCAAACCTGTCAAGACGTTTTGAGTCTGACAGTCCTTGACCTTTTCAGTTGATCTCTCTCTCTGGGGCTGATCCCCGTTTACTCAATCTGAGAGCAATGAGACAATCAGCAGAAGATTAATTCAATAAATTCTCTTTGTGTCTAGAAGCCCCCATGTGAGAGTTTGGAACAGTTTGGCACACAGAGCTACATCACCTCTCTGATTCATTAGTTTCCTGTGCTGTCACACCCCTCGCGTCAGGCATGTGCTAGAATGGCCTGGATCCTTGGCTCCTGATGTTGCTGCATGCAGCGTTGTTGGGGGCATGCCCCTTTGGAACATGTGTACATTCTGAATCTATATATATATATATACATTAAATGTGGTTGGAATAGCAAGTCTTCATGAGATATGACATTATTTTTTTGTAATATAGGCTCTACATAAACATAGTGTAAAAAATCCAAAATAGTAACTTTTTCTGGCTTGGCCCAGAGATGTTCTGTACCAAATTTGGTGAGGAGTGCTTTAATTTTGATGGGAGAAAATTGATTTGGACGACATTCGTGTGGCTTAGACTACATGGAAAGATTTGTCCTGATCCACATAATCCATGAAAAAATAGAAAATTGAATCTGATGCTTACAGTCCTAAAATTATAGTACACGTCGTAATATTTATTGTCATACTGCCGCCATCTGGCCAAATTGCACCAAATTCTTCAGGGTCCTGACTCTGGTCCCCAGCAATATAACTACCAAGGGTGAAGTTGATTGAATGAACAGTTCTTGAGACACACAAAGGATAGTTTCACATACACAAACTTGCTTTTACTCTTATATTGTGTTACCAGTCAAATCTGACCATTTTAATGTTTTGGTCTCTGAAAAACGTGGTTAATTTAATCAGATTCATTTAAGATTACATGACTTTGTCTACAAAGAGGATTTCAGCACACAAAATAAAAAAATATATATTATTTTACATACAATTTTGTGTTTTATTCAATTAATGTAAGAAATTGAACTCGGGCACATCTATGCCATCCATGTCAGATGGACACACACATACATACACACACCCAACGTTTTAAATCAATGAGTCATAAAGACCATAAAAACAAAAAGAAGTTCAAGACTTGTTCACAATGAAGAATGTTCACAAGAAGTTATGTTTATAAAAATATATCACAACAAGAGGTGATAATATATGTATTTTTACTGTTTTAATAATGAGACATAATGGAATGGTCAAATTTGACTGGGAACACCAAATTGATTAAAAAGAAACAAACACAACATGAGGGTTAACGTTAGATGAGGAGCTTGATGATCTGACTGGTTCTAGCAATAGTACACCGTTGTTTGGATGGTAATTGTGTGAAAGCTGATTACACAGTAGTTTTGGTCAGTTGCTAACCATTTTCTAAAGTGTATAGTATAGTAGAGTTATTTTGAGAAAAGGACATGCTCACTGGGTGTTTCTGCTTCCTGCTTGGTGAAGCAGGAACTGCAGAGTTCCGTAGTTGAGCTTTGTGATGACAGGAAAGGCACCAGGAGGAGAAAGATGGCTAATTTCCTCTGCTGTTCAAAGGATCAGGGATGTAAACAATAATGGAAATTCTGCTGGGAAAGTACAGGCATATTTGCAACAAAAAACATCCTGTCACTTACTGATAAATTGTGTTCATATGTGTCTGTACAGCCGAGTGTATCAGTGTTTACCTTGAGGAGTAAATGATCCATCCTTTGTGGAAAGATTTCAGTCCCATGAGGAGTCCTGGATGAGCAAAGCTCTGCCCTCAACTAGAAATGTCCTGGTCTGTGAGGCATGACGGACTGCTGCAGTTTTTTTTTTCCTCCTCTCCTGCTCTCTGCGTGGAGCCTCTCAGTCACTCACTAGGCATTGGAACAAAAAACCTTGTGCACAAATCCAATCAAACCTTTACTCGTTTAACCATCAACCTAGCCAAAGTTTCCTGAGGTGCATTTAATTTGTTTCCTGTCTGAGCCCCTCTCAGCACTGCAGTCTTGAGTTGTGGTTGCAGCTGAACTTTGACAGACGGGTCTGCAGCAGTGGAGCTGGACCTGCTTTGCTTGGTTCTGTGAGTTCAGACTTCACAGAACCAAGCTCCTGTGTCTGCTCAGAACAGTTTATGAGAAAAGAGTGGGACAGACAAATATGTCAGACAGAACACTCCCTGGATTTTATGGCCCTGGTAATGATTGAGTAAATTAACCTCCATTTTTCTCTCTCTCTCTTTGTGCAGGCACTGGCAGCCAACGCCGGCACAGGGTTTGCCGTGGCCGAGCCACAAGTGGCCATGTTCTGCGGGAAACTCAACATGCACGTTAACATTCAGACCGGCCGCTGGGAACCAGACCCGTCCGGAACCAAGGGCTGTGTAGGAACCAAAGAGGGTGTGCTGCAATACTGCCAGGAGGTGAGTCACTGTGAAACATTTAAAAGAGGATTTCTATCTCCATCCATCCCATAGGTTGTGAAATTCAAGCACTGGAGTCAGTTATAAAAGGACAGAGACAAAAGCAGAACAATCAATGAAATGGCTTTAGGGAGGACACCTAAGTACACTCTGTGTAACATTAAACCTAGCCCTTTAATTACAACCAGTGTAATTGTCCTTATGCAATTTTATTATCTATTTACTTTTTCTGTCATGCGGTCATGGGAGAGAAATGTTATGCTACTCAGATTGGAAAATATACAATTTTTTGGTTTAAATATAACTAAATATAAATATTTCTGTATCTGGTTGAGTATTAGATGATTATTATTTGTGATGTACCGATCCAGGTTTTTCCGATCCTTGGGCTGAACGTATCGGCAGATATCCGATACTACTGTTGAATGAATGAACTGTTGCAGGCATGGGGCAGAATCACCTGCACTTGCAGGGAGAGAATAGATTTTTTTTCTTTTTTTTCTAATTTTCAGCACAGATGGTGTTTTTTCAGCCAAAATCATATGTAAAGCTCCAGCAAACTTTATTTTCCATGCATCGATGCAAAAAACAAGGGCTGTGATTGGTCAGTTCAGCCATGGTGGTTCAGCATTTGCCACAAAAGCATTTTCTCTTTGATATCAATGAGCTCAAAACATATGCACTACATCCGGTTGTATGAAGGAGGATTAGGACCAGGTAAAAAAAAGTGCGGTACAAGGAAAAGAAACGGCAAAAAAATCCGGTACTGAAAGAAAAATAACAGGCAAAAGGAAAAAAACATCCGCTACATACAGTCCGGAATATGTGTTATTTAGGGGGAAATGCAATAAAAACATTTGCTCCGTGATATAAATAAACTCCAAACACACGTGCTGCATCCTGGTACAAGAACAAAATGCAAACATGTTCCCTCTATGCAGAACTTCTCACTGTGATAAACATCCTTCAGTAGCAGCTTGTTAGCGGGTCGTTCAGAGTCTGGGACACACGTCTCATGTGTTTATTTAACAACGTTATTACCTCCCCTCACAATTTTCAAGTTGTACATGTCACACACAGCGGTCGGATTTGTTAACTTATCAAGTTTTAAAATGTTTCCAAATTACTCGGTCTGGTGGTTGCTCCATGCTACTGTTTACTGCCTGTTGCTTTGTGCTGCTCTGTATGATGACGTAACCAGCTTGCAAACATAGAATCAAAGTAACTAGATGCATAACTGGATCGGAACACTGGATCGGCCTCTTTCATCTGATCTGGTCAATATCGGAACCGATATCCAGGTCTTAAATTTCTCTTATAGAATTTAACTCCAGATTCACAAAATGTGTTTATTACCATAGGTAACATCCCACCTAAGCACTGTATAAGACCAGGTGTTTTGCAGTGTGCAAATACACTGGCACATGCCCAAGAACTGACAGACAGATGCCACCAAAAACACACCAGCTGTAACGCTGCAGCCCATTGCTGCAGCAACGAGCTGTTCCTGGGGGTTACCCCATTCATTAATAGTGTGTCTCCTCTGATCCGGAAACCATCTCTTGCAGGAAATATTACTTAGATATGGTAAAAAAAAATGTTTTGAATGATTTTATTTTTTTTAAAATGGCCTAATTAATAAATATATTTAAGAAATATATGAAACAGTTGTAAACATAGTCTCAGGATAGTTTCCTGCTATGTAAGTTAATGGGACTCCATTAGGTTGTATGCACTAGGAATTTTTCACATTTGCATATTGTTGCCATATAGCAAAAAAAGCATATTAAAAACAACACAAAACATCTAAATTGAATAAAATGAGGTTCAATTTTTTATTTGGTGAAACTATTCCCAAATTCTGAATAAAAGACAACCTTCAGTTTGGGAGACAATGATGCTCACATTTCAAATGTCCATTAAGAAATTGAAGAATATGCTGGTCATGTGACCTTGTAAATTGTCAATAGAGGGTTAACATGGAAATGAAAAAGGAACAGATTCCACGACACATGCACTCCTCATGCAGAAGAAAATGGCATTTACAGACATTCCAAAGCTGGAAACCTCTATAGGTATGACATCACAAAATCAAGGAAGTACAAAGAAGTCCTGAAACACCAAGGTTTCTAAATCCAGGATGCATTCCTCCATTTTTTCAGTGTTTGAATCATGAGACAGTTCTTATATAACTTCTAGACTTCTATCTAGAGTAAAAAAAAAATCCATGAAAGTGGCTGTTTGCATGATATGACACCTTTAATTATTGGTCTGATGGTCTGAAAATGCAGGTGATTTTCATATGCTGAACATAATTTCAGTCACTTCACCTTTTCTGGTATGTTGAAGTAATGAGAATAATGGTTCATAATAAAGCAATGTTTATTGTTGAAAATGTCTAATGTTTATGAAGATGAGGGGAATTGGCTCGCAGCCAAATCGCAGTGGAAAAGGTCATTTTTCATTTCCCTTTGCTTTGTCATTAGAGAGGATATTGAGCTGTTCCTGAAAGACGGGCATTATTCATAGTGTGGTGGGTGGCATTTCAATTAGCAGTGACTGTCATTTTTCTCGAGCTGTCTCTACAATCATGTTTTTCCATAACACAGATACCCTGGCTCTTATTTACTTGTACTGTATCTCCTCCTAACCCATGAGGCTGATGGTATATTACTGTCATGGTTTATTATGCAGCTGTCCCAAGAAAAAAAAAGCAGGCTATACATTTTCCTCACAAGCTTCAGTTGCATTTATTGATGACATTTTGATGGCATTTGGTGGAAAGTGTAAATTGCACCGCTCCTCTCTCACGGTTGAGCAGATGGCAGATGAGATGGCATCTACAGAGTATAAAGCATGGATTAAAGGATCTTATTGAAGCGTCACTTATCACACCTTCTTCCTCTCACTTTCTTTCACTCACACACTCTCATTATTTAATACCCACTCTTTTCCCAACAGATGTATCCTGAGCTCCAAATCACAAATGTTGTGGAGGCCAACCAGCCGATCCGTATTGAGAACTGGTGCAAGAAGGAGAAGAAGGTGTGCAAAGGGCACGCCCATATCGTGGTGCCTTACAAATGCTTGGGTAAGAACGCAAACTGATAAATGCTGTGAGGAACCAACAAAAGTGCTGTGATTGGCTGCTCGTATCTGGTGCCCCCCCCCATTGTTCCCATTTCTTCTATATTAGCCCTTCTTCGAAACCCAGAGGAAAAAAGAGATTATGATACATCTTAGCCATAGGCAGAGGTGACATGGAGGAATATTAGTCTGATTCAATTGACTAATCCTGGCCTTGAGCTACAGATTGAGGAGGCTAAAGCTAATGTCTCTGAGTGGGAGGGGGGGTATTATTGCTAGGGAAGCTTGTTGAGCAATAAAGCACAATCTTATTTCCCCCCTCCGACAGTGGCCATAAACTCACACAGACGCACAGGGTCAGCAGGAGGGGGGTCTGTGAGGAGGCCTGCTTTATTACTCTCCAGCCCTCCATTCTTATGCACCCATCATACATACCTTGCTCCTTCCTCCATCTTCTGCAGCATCACTGTAATCAGCAGTGGCAACGTTGCTATATTCTGGTTTATTGAAATGTCACATGCAGTCACAGACTCCTGCAAACCACCTATCCGTTTGCCCCCTCAAAAACACAACACTTTGAGGACCACAATCACAGAGAAATAGAGTTGCTGAAACAAGGCTGTTCTTTGCACTATGTCAGGAAGAAGTAAAAAGAAAAAAACATCTTCCTGTGTGCTGCACAACATTCGCCGCCACTGTTTCCTCTTGTCCGAAAGCCTTTTGCTGATTGAGTTGTGCCACTTTCCAGGATGAAAAAGCCATTAACGGTTGCACTGGACTGTGAAATGGGCTACCATTCAAGAGCATTTTTGGCGAACACAGAAGGAGGAGGAGGCTTTTGGGAAATTCATGAGACAGCAAACAACACAACTGGAGTGGCTGTTTGGTGGCTAAGACAAGAATACAGATGAGAGGGGTCTGTGGGTTGAACAAGTCCATCAAATCCCACTGTTCGCTCTCATTTTACATCCTGAAGCTCTTTCACTCTTGCTCCACCAAATTGTGATTTTTTTTTTCCCTCTCACATGTTTTCATTTCAACAAATCCAATAGTTTGCCAAAAATCAAAGATAAGAGAAAAAGTCCAAAAGGTGAAAACAGATTTTGAATCAGGACTTTGTTTTTTCTTCTTTCCTCTCCCACTATCCTCTTACAACCCCTCACATTTATCTGCTGACCGATTGAAGGGGACCTTCACTCCACTACATTGATTATTTGGTCCACACCAGGCAATACAATTTTGCTATGCAGCATATAGACTACAGTATATTTTGCTTTCACACCTGCAAATGAACCAAAGTTGGTCTGATTGACGTTTCATCAACGTTAATCTTCAAACAGGAAATTAAATAATTGACCATAATGCAAGTCAAATAATTTGTTTTGACTCAAGTTTGCGTCTCACCAGGGGGACCACACCAAAGTTTGTCATTTTGGCACAGAGTCGAGTAGACTGAGACCACCTCTTTCTGGAGGTCTTGGTCTGCTTCATTCAGTGCACCCAAGTGGGACCGATGTTTTCACACCAATGAAAATGTACCAAACTATGGACCTTTGGTTCGAATGGACCGTTTGGTGCAACCAATTGCTGTTGATGTGAAAGCACCCTAAATTAACTATAACTATATATAAAGTAGTTGAAAATAGCTACAGTTACATACGGCTAAACACTGATGCTTCACATTAATAATCAAATATATCAGATATAGTAATAATAATGTACCAGCCAGACGACTAAACCAATACTTTACTGCAATACGTCACCTACACGAAGCTCATAATGCGTACAGGATTTTTCATGCAGGACTTTTACTTGTAATGGAGTATTTTTTATTGTATTGGTTCTTTTACTTGAGTAAAGGATTGAGCACCACTTCCACCACTGCTGACCTGGTAGCTCCTATCCTCACTGTGGCCTCCTTCTGCATCCATCAACAACCTAAAGACCTCTCATTATGATTCAGCAACCATGCCATGACTGCCATTTAATTAAAAACAATCCCATTACCTTCTTTTGAAATAATTAAATAGCATCATTCCTCATTCCTTGACATTTTTGTCTTTGTCATCGCTGTTTAGTCAGGTCTAGTCAGTCTTACAGTCTGTCCCATCAAATTACACAGTGTAGGCCTTCTCTGCTGCTCTGCTGGGTTGCAAATGAGGAGTCTGAACAGAGGAGACAGATGGAGAAGGAGAGATAAACATAAGGTGTTGGCGAGAAGGAGGCTATTGAGAGGGTTTCTGCTTAATTATGTAATGGAGCATGTTAGGGGCTTAATTGGAGGGCTGTGATCATATGCTACGAGCCACGGCATGCTTCTGCCACCTCACCGTGCCTCACCTCTGCAGTCCATAATTTGTCATTTCCCTCCATCACATCAAGAGCAACAGCGAGTACTGTTAAATTATTCATTATTTGTGTTAGTGTTCCAGACAAATGGACATCTGAATTTTTGTCCTGTATTCATTACAGTAGAATCAAACATAAATGAAATAGAACAAAAAGGGAGGTGGGCTATGGTTTGAAGGATATGATTAAACAGGCCAGACCAGCACCAATGTCAAGTTAATAGGTTTATATGAATAATGCAAACACTAAGGGAGGAGCTCAGTGAAAAATAGAGAGATGGTTTACAGCATCTTTTCATGCAGAGGCTTAGTCACAGAGCCACAATCCCTGCATGTTTCCTGTCCCCAAACAATGCCTCCGCAAGTGAATGTGATTTTTGTTCCACAGCACACTAATCCCTGCAGCATGACGTCTTTGTCAAAGAGCAGAGGATTATTTGAGAGACTTTTTTTTATATTATGTCTGGAATGGTGAGAACAGTCAGTGGCAGATGTGTGACTGGAGTGTTGTGTGCATGGCAGGCTGCCTCTTACACAATGATTAAATTCAATTGCTGGGAAACTGATCTTGGTGAAAAACACAAGCATTTGTGCAAATAAAGCATTTTGTAGTTGAATGGAAATTTACAGACACAACTATATTTAAATTATTTTGTATCCAGTATTCCTTTCAATGTTGTCCTCATGGCACCTAGTAACAATCAGCTCATTTCTTAACCTTCCTGTTACGTTTCGGTCCGATTTTTAAAATTGATCTTAAAGATCTAAGAAAAATAGCAAAAAGTATTTTTTTCAGTATGAAACTTCTTCCGTTTGCCTTAATTAATGTAATCAACATATAATATAAACATGGTTTATTTCACATATTTGCAACCACACCCATGTTGCATGTTTATATCACATAGATACAGTTCGGGTCAGTTTGACCAAGTCGTTGAACTGCAGGTAAAAATGTGTCAGAAATGTGAGCGTATTTCTTTCTTTGCAACTGTGAAACATGTTTCACGCACATGCACACACACTGAAGTCACTTGAATGAATTATCCTTATTAAACCATCAACTGGTAGAGGTAAGGAACACCATTGAACTAAGTTAGTATAGTATTTGAGTTAGTGAGTAATTGAGTTAGTAATGAAATATTAACAATGCTTGTTAGGATTTTTTAGCTTTCCGACATCTTTTGGATAATTAAACATGCACTGGTTCAAACTGACGCAGAACACTGTAGCTGTTCCTGAGCAATAAACATAACAGGAGGGTCAATAATCAAATTTAGTGCCTATGACTTATCAAGGATTACTCTCTGCAAAAATGCTGAAGTTTTAGCCACTTCCTACCTCGGTTTTTCAGGAACAAACTAATTTCAGGCCATGTTTAAGTGAGAAGTGGAAGTCACATTCACAGACGTGACACATACATGTCTTCTCCCGTTGACTCAGCTTAATGAAGGGAAGGGCACAGTGATAGCTTCTGATATCATCAGGAGTGGATTCAGAGCACCACACCTCTGGTTGTGTACACTACTTCCTTTACTGATAGAAATGTTTCAAAAATGAGCATAACATGTTTGTTAAAGGAAAAGGCTGAGTCAACTTAGACATTCAGGTCTGGGTGTTCCCGGTGGTTTAAAATTGAAGTTTGCTAAAAGTTTGCTTTTGCAGCTCAACCTGGCTGTAAAAGCTGTTCTTTGTGTGAGATGGAAGTCAAACTCTAGAGTTAAATGCAAATGTTGTTTCCAAATTCATACCTCCTGGTTTTAACATGTCCCTGTGTGCTTTTAATGGGAGTGTATCACATTTCTTCCACATTAATGGCACAATTCAAAATCCAAAAAAATCAAAGCACAAGACTGGATCTTTCTCAAACTGATTGGCACCAGAACTAACACTGGACAATAAATACATCTAAGGTTTTAATATTTTATTAATATTTTAAAATGCTGTTACATTTTTTACATCTTTAATGTGTGTCAGTGGGAGGAAAACTCGATAATTTTCATCCTAATTAGCTGCGAAACACAAAACTCCACTCCATCTACGATTCAAGTCCTCAATTATGCATGTTGATGTACTTCAAAATGAAATGGTCAAATATCTTACAGATTGAACCATTAAGTGCACTTACCATGTCAATTTTACCGCAGTAGGCTTCCTTTGGAAAGCCTTTCAAAGGCCATGCTGTCATGTTCTTAATTTAAATCACCCCCTCCATGTACTGCAGGTAACACAGGGTGTATTCTTAGGCTGTGTGATAGATGGAAGGTTAAAAGAAAGGCAGATGAATAGGTAGAGAGGAGGTCACCAAGAATGAGGAGTAGATGCTCTCATACATACTTGCGCGAGCACACACACACACTGACGCACACACACACACACTCACTCACACACACAGAAATACACGAAGCAGAGAGTGCTTGCGAGGCACAGCTGCTCTCCAAACACCACCATCCATCACCCACTGCAGTGTGACTGCATGATACCCACTCCACCTCACAACTACAGCAACGTGTGTGTGTGTGTGCATGCGTGTGTGCAAGTGCACGTGTGACTCAGTAACCGGGATATGGAGCTGAGGGTTACGAGGAGTCACGATGCTTTATCCTCTGTGCTCTCACTCTCCATCTATCTTTTTCTCTCAATGTTGAGAGGAGAAGATAGATGAGCACCAGAAAATATATTTAATTTTTTATATTTTATTTACTTTTTTAAGAAAAAATACAAAAGGATAATCAGCCACTAATATATCACAAGTAAAAACGCATATTAATAAGAATGTTATGTTCTATTTATTTTTTTTGGACCAGACTTTACTGTTGTTCTATTTTAATGTTGCAAACATACATTTCTCAAAATCATCTATGAAGATTAGATTGAATGTAATGAAATTCATTCTTGGTCCTACTTATACTCTGTGGTGTGAGAGCTGATGGTTCTTATTTCTGGGATCGCCCACCAGTTAGGGGGTAGATTGGATGGGATGTGGTCACTTCTAACCTCTCTGAGACATTTGAGATTAATGTTGCCTCTTCATCGGTTATACTTCTACTAAATGATCTATTTCCCTTGTCTGAAGGAAGGGTTCTACTATATGGACTCACATCAGCAAAAAGCTGGTTGCTACAAGCTGAAAGCCCCCTATTGCCCCTCGTGGAGCTTCTGGGTTCTAATGCAAATAATATTAATAATAATTGCATAGAAAATATATCATGTATGTAAAACTAGTGGATTGAGTAAATGTATTTATTTTATTTAAGTACTGTACTTAGTACTTTTTGAATTACTCAAGTAAAATTTTGAGATATTTAATTTAAATATTTTAATGTAATTCTACTTTATATTACGATCTATATTTTACTAAATTGTCACTCTTTCCTTTTATTTTTATTTTTGAAAACTGCTAGATAGTATAATGCCTTACTATTACTATTGATCTACCAATCAGTGGTTCCATTTTAACAGATTAAAGCATTATAATGCTCTCACATGTATTGTGATTTAAAAACAAGTAGTATAACAAATTATAATGATAAAACACAGTCTTAGATCAAATACATTTTGCTGATAATATTTTACTGTACTTTTCAGTTCAGAACTTGCACTTGTTACTGACTCTGTTTAGTGGTGATAATATTACAATTCAAGTAAAAGTTCAGAATACTTAGTCCAGGCTGGTGGGCTCTAAGCAGAGTGGTGCGAGAGGCTGCCTGCAGGGTTGTTGGGTTTGCGTGAGCATGTTAGGGGTGTTACTGTACCTCCTGGGTGGAGATGAGAAGCAGCTGCTGAGTCCTCTGCTATTTCCAGCTCTCTCCTCTTCCTATCCTACCCTCTTATTTTCCAAAACACTGCTTTTTCAGCCCCTGCCTGCCTGCTTTCTGCCTCAGGCTGAGGTCATCGTGAACTGCTAAATGAGCAGTTACAGGACAGCTCCCAGCCCTCCTTGCTTGTGGAACCTGCAGTCCCAACCCTCATTTCTGAACTTTTCAGTCCTCCCATTATTCAGCCACTCTCATCTCAGCCTGGACTTTGCCCTGAACCTCCCTCTCTCTGCTGGTCTTTCCATCCACCTCTGATTGCGATGTTTCTACCTGAGTGCTTCGTCACACTCTGTCCTTTTATAATCTTTCTTGTGACTCCTGTGCCATATGCTTACAGGCACATGGTCAGCCTGAAACTATTCACAGGAATTCACAAGATGCCTTTCTTGGCTTTTATTTTTTTCCCCCCAGATCTGCTTTCTGTCTGTGAGTTGTATGAATAAAACATCTCCTAATTAAATTCATCAAGTGATGTCACTTTCTCGCAAGAAAGAATCTGAGCTACCTTAAGAGACAGAGTGTGAAAGTGATTTTCTCTACAGCCATTTTGATTAGAGGTACAGATGAGAGGTGCTTCAGGTGCATGCACAGATGTACAAGTGTCACATTCTCTTTCTGTTACACAACACTAATGACATGTAAAGGCCTGGACAGATATGAATCATTGAATCATAACCTTTTTTTCCACATTTTTTCTCATCTCCTTCTCCTTTTTTAGTCCCAGTGTGTGATTTATTGTTTCTGACCCTGTCATTGACCAGACAGGGGAAAGATTTTTTTGTTTTGTTTTTTCTGACAAATTGGTGGTGACCAAGGTTAACAGGCATATTGGTCCGTGTGATTTGCCGTTACAGTGGGTGAGTTCGTGAGCGACGTGCTTCTGGTTCCAGAGAAGTGCAAGTTCTTCCACAAGGAGCGCATGGACATGTGCGTCAGCCATCAGCAGTGGCACGGCGTGGCCAAGGAGGTAAGGAAAGAATGACTGCAGAGGAAACCCTCAGCGGCTGTGGGTCGAAGATAGCGAAACAACGGAAAGACCACTACTTTGCTTTTGGAAATTAAACCAACCGTGTTTTAGTCCCTCTTCCACAGCCTGACTGGGAGCCCTTACATTTCAGATGCTAATCAGATTAGTGTTGTTGCTGTAATGCAGCTAATCCCCCACAGACGGCTCCAGAGTAGGCCCCCAGGGGCCGCTCTGGACCAGGCCCTTCAAGCTCCTGCCCGAGTTGCTCCCTGCCTCACGCTTTCTGACTCTACTCTTCATCAATGTTGGAAAAGTTACTTCAAAACTGTAATGCATTATTACTTTTTACTGTCATTTCAAAATAATTTCTTACATTACAATATTACTGCATTGAAAATGTAAGGCATTACACTACTATTGCATTACTTTTAAGTTACTCTCACCAAAATAACTGGAAATGTGGATTTGGTGATCTAAATGTAGCTCACCTTGTCATTACTGCTGTTAGTCACAACAGGGATCTTGCTGTTTTCAAAAAGCTGGTGTTTCCACTGTTGAAAGTGGTTCTGAATGTCTTTGAAAAAAAACATCCTCCAACACAAGTCTCCTAATCTCTTGAGGCTGAGGAATCTCAGAGCAGGAGAAGATTAATTTTAGCTGTTTTGTGGTTTTATCATCACTCTCATACTTTGCTTCCTTGCTATCTGTTACTATGACACCTCTGTAAATGTTTAAATTACCGGTGTTATTTCAGGAAGTGGGCAGTTCTTTAGGTGTAGCACACAAAGTGTATTTGACTATGATGTTCTTCAAATCCTTATGTTTCACAAACATAAAGTAACAAGCATGTGTCCATCTGGAGAATGTGCTATCTAATGTTTACAAGTTAAAAGGAAAAAGGAAGTGGAACAATTTTTTGATGTTTCACTGCTGCTGTTCTTACGGTGATTTTAGCAAATTTGTATGAAGAAAAACAAAAACAACCACTTCAATCCAGGTTAAAAACACATTGTAATGCATGTTACTGACATCTGTACTGAGTAAAATATAAGTTTTTTTCTGTAATGCCCTACATTACTGCATTACAGCAGAAATCAGTGCATTACAGTAATGTATTACTTCTGTAATGCATTACTCCCAACACTGACCGTCATGTTTTGCAAATGCCTGTGTATCATCTGCAGCCTCAGATGGTGTGACATCCAGAGCCTCAGTCGATAACAAATTTGTCACAGCCAAGCAGTAATAAATCTTACTATAGTGCAAAAAAATCCCCAGGTAAGAAAAGCTATTCAAAAACAATCTCATCTCCCACACCAGCTGCCACTGAGATGTTTTTTACACTGGGCAGATAATCCCATACTGCTCCAGTGAAGTCTGAAGTTGTACTCAGCAGCTCCTGTTACATGAAGCACAGCGTTGTTGAAAAGTAGTCGCTTAAATAACTGCAGGACTTTCTGGAAGTTTGGCCCATTAATCCCCTCTTGTCAAAATATGGCAAAGTGGCGCTGGTCTCTCTGTCTGTTCTGTAGGTGAAGAAACAGCACAGAACAGGCAAAATAGTGTGTGTGTGTGTGTGTGTGTGTGTGTGTGTGTGTGTGTGTGTGTGTGTGTGTGTGTGTGTGTGTGTGTGTGTGTGTGTGTGTGTGTGTGTGTGTGTGTGTGTGTGTGTGTGTGTGTGTGTGTGTGTGTGTGTGTGTGTGTGTGTGTGTGTGTGTGTGTGTGTGTGTGTGTGTGTGTGTGTGTGTGTGTGTGTGTGTCAATGTCACATGACTTAATTAATTTATCTTCCACTGTTTCTTGCCCTCATTACTCATGTTCCATTCGTCACGAGCTCCACTGTCAGTGCAGTCCTTCAACTTTTCTGTGACGAATGAAGGTTAAACAAACATCCCCCCCTTGTCAAAGCTAAATGTGTTAACTTTAATGCAGTGAGAGAAGCCGCAGCGGGTTAATCAATCCCGAGCTCTGCGCCCCATCTCATCCTGTTTCATCACTTTCCCGTTTCCGCCCTGTTAGGCCTGTGCCAAGAGCTCCATGGTGCTGCACAGCTACGGTATGCTGCTGCCCTGTGACATCGACAAGTTCCACGGCACAGAGTATGTCTGCTGCCCCTCCCCCCACACCGGGGAGGCCGTTCCCCCGTCCCTGCCCTCCCAGGAGGAGGACGAGGAAGAGGAGGTAGAGGATGAGGAGATCAACGAGGCTGACCTGGAAGAGGACGCTGCTGAGGACAGGTGAGCATGATCCTGGAGATTGTGGCAGGTATTGCTGGCCATCTGGATGAATTAAACTGTGGTGACATTGACCTATGGCAGCTGCTCTGCCTTGTGTGATGAACGACTCCTTTTCCTGGCTTCCACCCTTTTCACTCAATCACCTCCGCCCTCATCCTTCTCCTCCTCAGCGAGGCACCAGCCGACGAGCAGCCCACACAAAAGGAGGAGCCGGTGGAGGAGGACGAGGAGGAGGAGGACGAGGAGGACGAGGACGAGTACCACTACGTCTACGAAGATGAGGAGGTGGAGAAGGAGGATGAAGATGAAAAGAAAGAAAGTAGCAAAATGTCTGAGAGCCAAGATGATGACCAGACTCTGCAGGAAGTGAAAGGTTTGTAATGAGTTGTTTCAAATTATAAGATACCATCCTTTATCCCTCTCATTCTCTCTCTCTCTATTTCTATTTGGCACTTTGCCACTTAAATATAATCAACCTTTTTAAGTTTTAAACAATGTGCTTAAATCTCAGCCAAACTGTAATTAGATACGTGTGTGCATCAGCAAATACCCTTTTTCTCCAGCTCACAGCAGACACGGTGATGTTCTGCTTTTTACCAGAGAACAAAGCATGTAGCCAAACTGCTGCTAAACCTGCTCATCATGCACAAAAAAAGAGCTGCTATAATGCATTGTCTTTCTTTTTGCCTTGTTAAACTGTAGACATAGATAAGGTAGTTTGGTGGTGGTTTCTGGGTGTGTGTTGTTGAGACTTGGAATTAAAAGTGCTGCCCCTAGAGGCTGGATGATCTAACAGCTGTCCCCCGGCAGCGGTGTGCACCCTGGAGGCTGAGACTGGCCCCTGCCGCGCCTCCATGCCCCGCTGGCACTTCAACATGAGCCAGAGGAAGTGTGTGCGCTTCATATACGGGGGCTGCGCCGGCAACCGCAACAATTTCGACTCAGAGGAGTACTGCATGGCCGTGTGCAAGCGCCTGAGTAAGTCTCATGCGACAGAGGCTGCTTTCACAACACTCCTCCCTCCCTGCTCCCTCTGTGTTTGTCTTTGCTGCAGATCCTCTGCTTTAAGATAATGTAGGTTTAGTCTGTCGCTGAGTAATCGGCAGAACACCTGTTCTGCCATCTTCAGCACACACCAGCACAGCTACTGCTGCTACTATTTCACCTCCACCTCAATGACCAACACTAAATTCACTAATTATCATCCTTATTTGTGCTACTAGCCTGCTGATATGTCTATCTAGAATATAAATATTCACACATAACAAGCTGAAACTGATAATCAATTCACTTTCTATGAATTGATTTATCATTTACTGTTTTCTGCACTGTATAATGTGTCAATATGTTTTAATTTAGGAGAACATCTTCATTATTATATTGGTACTGTTCCATTTTCAATATATTGTGCTCATTATGTTTTATATACATAGAAATGGTAGAAAAGTTAAATTCTATTAACAGCCCTAATTTACAGCATATGAATTATAGATTGATCAATTACTGACTTCTTACAGTTGGGTATCAAACTTTAATACTGTACCCATCAAAATTTGTATTAAAGAAGAATAATCAAAGTATTGAAATCTGGAATTGGATCTTTTATTGCTCAGATTTTCAGATATAAAGTATAATTTTACCAGTATTATTGAAGCAACAAACTTTTATGGTCGATGTTCAACATTTGGAAAGTTTCTTTTGGTATTTTTTAATCTCTGATTTATTTTACCCAAAATAAGGTAATGCATTTGGAATTTGTACCAAACTCATGTATCATATTGACATTAATAATGAACATTTTCAGTCAATACCCAGTTCTGATGTAATGTAATGTATCCTTGAACCTTACACCCAACTCCCATAACAATACCCAGAATATTCATTCTAGGTTTGGTGACTTTCCCACAACAGTTTTAGAATGTGGGGTAAATATTTTTGTCCAACATAACATTCCAAAAACATTCTAATAACCTTGAGTAATAATGATCTTTGAGGGTTAAGTTTTAACCTCTAGGTAAAACCCTTCCTTAATGTTATAAGTTATGCAAAAAAAGAATAGAGAAAGTTTGAAGAATTCAAATATTACCAGACTGTTTTAGGAACCAAATTTCTCTAACAAAAATAAAATTAAAGTTTCAATTGAAAATCCCCCCAAAATGGCTTCACTTTAACTTCACTAGTCACAGCTAAAATAGCCTGTTTCTTCATTCATATGCATGGCAGCTTCAAACACACATTCTGTCCTCTTTGTTTGAGTGTGTTCTTTTCTGTCATTTGCTCATGTTTCCTACTGTCCTGTCTGCTCACAGAGCACCGACACCACTATTGTTAGAACTCCACCAGCACATGCCAGCGAGCACCATTCTGTTGCACCTTGCATTGACTCACTATTCATCAGTTCAAACAGTTCACGACCGCAACCAAGTGGATTTTTCTTGTTTTTGATGGCGGAGTGAAACGATCAGGTCTCTTCCCCCGTTTATGAGCCCACGGCGTTATTATTTCTGAGAGCTGCAGCAATGCAGCGAGTGAGTCCTGCGTGACTACAGCGAGGAGCCTGGAACAGAGCCCTGTGGCCTCCCCCCAGATGACCCAGCAGTCAAACAAGGAGACCTGTCAGCAGAGAGCTAACGGGAAGATAAAAGGAATTCAAAAGGAAAGACTGTCAGATTCCCTTAAATTTATCAACTTACTGAGGATACAGGAACAGCAATGAGAGGCATGCCTCAGCGAGGTTTTTTTTTTCCAACTTCAATCTGCATTCCACTTCCAACTCTCTTTCTCTCCGTGCCCAGTTGTCTCTTTGTTTTTCTGCCTACCTGTGTGTGCGTGGATCAGCCTGTCTGTCTGTGTCTGTGTCTGCCTGGCTACTTGTCAGGTTGCATCTCTGTCCTCTCACCATCTGTTTTGGAATTTGCAGCCCTGCCGCCCACTCCTCAGCCCACCGATGATGTGGACATCTACTTTGAGACTCCAGCCGACGACAAAGAGCACAGTCGCTTCCAGAGGGCCAAGGAGCAGCTGGAGATCAGGCACCGCAACCGCATGGAAAGGGTGAGTTAACCAGGTCCTGTCAGGGTGCCAGGTCTCCGATTAAAACACAGGTTTGTCACTGAACCAAATGAGACGTTACTGGATTAATGAATGATTTTGGAGTCAAAGAGTACAAGACTCAGCAGGATTATCTACACAGAATTATGTATCATGATAAAAAATAAGATGATCATCATTGATGGCACTGACTGTGTACAGCTGCCACCCCTTCTTGCTTCCTCTCATTAAGAAAGAGCTATAGAGGAGTGGTGCTCAAAGTGGGGCCCTGGGGTTCTAGAGGGGGCTAAGGGTCCCCAGAAAATGTATTTCATTTGTGAACTGAATCATTAATAAATGTGTTTATGTTTAGGCAGTTTCATTGTTTAATTTTGGCCATGTGTTTCCTACACTGTCTGATAATAAACATCTAAAGCAAAAATCTTATCAGATTGGGTCTGTGGTCTAGTTTCTGAGTTTAAGGGTCCTTGACATGAAAACGTTTGGGAACCACTGCAGTGGAGGCTATAAAAGACAAGCAGGTGGGTTCATAGATTATATGATTTATATGATGAGGTCTTCTTTAGAAACTGTGATGATGTTTAAGTGCTATATTTATTTTCTAATAAAAGTGAAATAATTTAGTTTGACTATAAATGCTTAAAACTAGTATATAATTTCTTAAAATAAGATCATTTTTCTAATTGATCAGATTTTTCCCAGATTCATTTCCTAGAAACAAGGGTTTTAACTTTTTTTAAATTCCTTTTAGCAATTCATATTTGAAAGCAAGAATATAGCAATGAGCAGGGTCATACTTGAGTTTCCTGACCCATGATCTCTGCCAATTTCTGGACACGTTTAAAGTTCACAGGTGCAGCAGAGGCCTTGCAGATGGTTCAGCAGGATGCTTGTCTTGGCACACCTCTGTTGTTTCTTGGTTAAAACTCCTGACCCTCATATTTTTATAAAAACTGGATCACCTTGCTAGCTTATTTCCATATCCCCCTCGCTTTGTCGCTGTCACTCTAGGTAAGAAAGGAGTGGGAAGAGGCTGATCGCCAGGCTAAGAACCTGCCCAAGGCTGAGAGGCAGACATTGATCCAGGTAAGACACTGATCCTTTCTCCTGGGAATCCCCCATTTGTCCCTTTGTTTGGGGTGAGATATGACAGCTTTATAGGCCCCGGGTCCCTCACTCCCCGTGCCATTACAGATTCCTTTTCCCTGACTGCTCTATCTTTATCACTTTAAGGCTAAATTAGGGCACCATCTGAATGGGGAGACTTCTAAATGAGTCCCTAACTCCCTTGACAAGCCTATGAGGGGAAATGTTAAACTGAGAGCTGTTTTTCTTTTCTAATTTTTTTAAGTAGAAGTTAAAAGAGCTCTGTGCTGCCGTACTTTATTAGCAACAAACATTTTAACGCTTGGGTGATATCCAATAATAAAAATAAAGACTACAAAATAACAATATCATTATATTGTTGTACTTAATTTTTCAGTTGTTTTTTTTTCTGCAGTTTTGATGTAAAAGAACAGAGTTGCAGCAGTTTTCTGGGAGTTTGTTTCAGATATATGAGGCATAAAAACAGAACACTGCTTCTCCATAAAGTTTTGTATTGCCACACACCAGGGTGCATTTTAGAGTAAACAAAGCAGAGAACTAAAATTAAAACTTTAATGTTGTGGAATTGGTGGAATTATTAGGATATTATAATATATATAATTATATAGCAAAAATCCTAAAGCAAATCCTAAATCTATCGCATATGCTTTCGTAGCACTTCCAAGCCATGGTGGAGTCCCTAGAAGAAGAAGCAGCCAGTGAGAAGCAGCAGCTGGTGGAGACTCACCTTGCCCGGGTAGAGGCCATGCTGAATGACCGACGCCGTCTGGCCCTGGAGAACTACCTAGCTGCCCTGCAGGCTGACCCCCCCAGGGTAAATGGCACACAGCAGCCTCTGGGAGCATCTTTTATCCTTTCCTCACCTCGCTGTCTGTCTATTGCTTTTTTTTCCCACCTGTAGTCAATGTGAAAACACATTATCACGCACAGACCTCATGCAGCTTCCCACTACTTATGGCCTGTGGCTAATCTCATATCTTGTCAAATGACCCTCTGCCAACCAGCAATTAATCATGAGGAGCCAAAACCCTCAAGTCAGAAACATATGAACATATATCTATAATCTGTTTATATAGTTATATTCTATTCTATTTTTTAATTCTTTTAATACTTTTTCTAGCAGACATTCTGGTACCCTGTGGTGAGGTGCTGGTCATTTCTCTAACCAGCGGTGTTTGAAATGTAACTGGAAAAGAAAAAAAAATTCAATATTTTCATTTTGGACCCATCTCATGTTTCATAATTCTTGACAATTGGTCTGCTGACAATTGATTTTTGCACATCACATTTAACAGCAACATTCTTGCCACATTTCTTCTGCTCAGGGTGGTGGAAGGAGATACATTACATTTATTTATTTTTGGTCCTTAGTAGCATAAAGTTTGCTTGTGTGTAATGAGTGATCCACAAAGAAATGTTATCAATAAAATCATATATAGATGCTGGAAACTAAATCAAAATAAATTATATTATACAAATGTTGAATTTATTAATTATTAAATATGGTAACAGCAATAATTTATAATTCATAGTTTGTTAACTGAAATCTGAATGAAAATTTAAATCACAGATAAATTATCTGTGATTTAAATTTTCAGGGAGGAAATACCTGTAACATCATAGAAACAACATATATTTACGGTATATTTTGTTTTATTATAGTTATTAAAGAAAACATCATTCATAAAACCATATAGTAATAACAGGGTTCCCACATGTCCTGGAAAACCTAAAATATGATTGATCAAGTTTTCAGTCATGGAAATCATACGGAAAATGAGAAAAAAGGTCAAATACCCTGGAAATTATTAAATTATCCTGGAAAATTATAGTAGTGAAAACCTTAATCCATGTTTATTTGAATCGCTAACATTTTTTATTTCTAATATTAGTAAATAAATGTGATTTAACATGGCTAAATTAGCATTAAAAATATCATTCAATCAATTTGACTTTATGCAATAGTCTTTATTCATATTTCATTATCCTGGATAATGAAATACGTGTTGGAACCATGGCTTCCATACACTAGAATAATGAATAGAATAGGATACATGTTAATGTTAATACATAAAGAGTGTTGCATATTAATTGAAAATGAAAAAGTCCTGGAAAATAATTTCAGGTTAGGAGTGGGAACAAATTCATAATCTAATCCCTTTTTTTAATGTTGTTTTATTAATTATATAGCATAATAATAATAATATAGCATAACAATAATTATATTGTTGTATTTATTGTATTTAAATTTGAAATGGCCAACAATATGTCTCTAACAAAACCTTGTTGACTATAATATTTTACCAGACAATAGTTAACTGTCATGTTTTAAGAAAAAGAGTTACAATGTATTATTCAATTATTTCAATTAATACATGTATTATTTTGTCCATAAAGTAGAATATTGTTAAAAGTGCTTGTCACAATTTCCAAAAACCAACAGTGAAGTCTTAAATTTGCTTGTTTTGTCCCACTAACATAACATAGACATAAAAATATAGTCCAGATGAGATGGGGATATTACATCATATACTTAAATGGTTAAAGGCTTCGTTTCACCATCTCACACCAACAATCCTCCTCCTGCGTGTCCCCTTCCAGCCCCACCGCATCCTGCAGGCCCTGAGACGGTACGTCCGAGCTGAGAACAAGGACCGCCAGCACACCATCCGCCACTACCAGCACGTCCTGGCTGTGGATCCTGAGAAGGCTGCTCAGATGAAGTCACAGGTCTGTGTCTTCATCCTGCTCTTTATAATAAATTCCCAGGGCCAAGGTGACACCTTCACAATACTTCTATCTAATTAACAATAAAAACTCCACCAAATATTCAGTAGGCAAATACAATACAAACAGAAAAGTGCTGCACATCCTCACTTGTCCTGTGAAACCTACTTTAGTGACTTGTGTACGTTCATGTTTCCAAACATAACTAGAGATATTTGTCATTTTAAAATTTATTTTAATCTAAACAAGTGACAGATAGGACCGCCTCTAAATGTCCCCTGTGTGCATGCATCACTCACCCAAAGGCTGTCAGAATTTAATTTTTTTCCAGTTTTAAGCCGCATCTTCAGACTTTTGTTTTACAACCTAGTCATTTTTAACTATATTTTTACCCCAGATAACACATTTTAATCATCAAACATCAGGATCTTAAGATATCCAAGAAACAAGCTGAACAATTGAACACTTGAAAAGACATCGACACCCATTATCCATGATCCATGATTACAGCTTTAATTATTGTTTGAGGGTGACACATACGCTTGTTTGCTATTGTGCATTTAAGTAATTCATCAACTGTTCAAAGTGGATAAATGGCAAATGTCAAAACTTTGAGGTTTTAATCCTTCCTGAACAAGTTTGTCAATGAAGTCCTACTGCAGTAGAAGCTGCGTGAGTAAATGTGAAACCTCATGAAGAGCCATTTCTCTCAGATCTCCATCCTTCTATTTGTGCTCAGATAGAGGAGGCTAATGATGTCCCTGCCTGCTCCTCTCTTCCCTGTTTTCTAGAAGTGTTAGGAGGAGAGTGCATGTTTCTCTGAGTCAAAGCCCAGGACTAGTGAGCAGGCTGGTGTGGAGGAGGGACATTTCATTCACTTAAGCCTCAGCCGGAGATTAACATTGCGCAGGTCTTGTGTAATACTGGACTCTGAGCTGCTGCACGGGGATTTGGCTGGAAGCTCTTCTGTTAGATGTACTCGCCTGCGTGTGTGTCAGTGCCCTCTGACACCGTTTATAGTCACCCTCCACTTTACAGACAACACAGCAGATGGAGGGAACAGCATAGTGGTGAGGCTAAAAATGACTGGAGGGTTAATATTTAGATGAGTGGTAGGATCTGTGAGCTTCTGCGCATAGTCACAGGAAGCTGCTTCTCTATTGTGTTTATTTGTCGAGCCGAGTTGCTGCGTATTTCTTCACTCAGCCAGACTGGTAATCTGCATGGTTGTGTTTTAGCAACCCACCTTGTTTGTGGCTGAGAGGTGTATTACAAAAGAAGGGATTATAAATAGAGAATTGTTTGCAGTGTTTTATAAAAGTGGGTTGTATGACTTTCTGGGATCAAGGTGATGATTGTTCTGGAATGTATATATATATATATATATATATATATATACACACACACACACACACACGCCTCACCTGTCTAGCTTGATGCAATTTCTACATTGGGACACGTAATCTTCATAATGAGGATTGTTTGTCAAACATCAACAGGATGGTGCCACAGGAGCTGCACTGTGCTTTTAATGGTGAAAGGTGCATTGTTGCCATCTGTTGCTGGACGTGGCGCATTGCAGCCATGTGTTAAAAGATGAAAAGCATCAATCACTGTAGTGGAGAAATAAACACCAGCTACCTGCCAAGAGCCGGTCAGCTTTGTCGTGGCTGGTAGCTTTTCATATTCTGCCAAAGTCTTTTGGCAGCAAAAATGGGGAAATAGTTCTCTTTCTAAACATTCTAGCGAAGAAATAGCAAAGCTGGCTGCAGGAGAATCATTGCTTGGTTTAGTGTCTAGTCAATCAAAAGATTCTGTTTGTCTATTTTGAACCTGGAACTGAAATATAGCGGTGATCATTGGGACTGACAGGCAGTAGATCCTGTCAAGTCACTTCAGGGCTTCAATGCTGATTTGAATATTTCATGCAGCAACTTGTCTCATGTCTGCAGACTCTGCTCGCTGGCTGTGAGTGAGGCTTGGAAAAAAAATATGCTCTACACCAGAAAGCACATTTCTGACATTTCTGTGACAGCTCTGTTTAACTTTATGAGCATAAACAACTCTCTTCTGTCAGGGTATTTATATTATGGGTAGAAAGCAGTGAGCTCGCTGTGCTCAGATTTGTTGGGTCGTCATTTATGAAATTTAAAGTCTGTTTGTTGGTTGCCCTGATTAATAATTCAACAATATGTATTTGTAGTTGGTGTCGCAAATGCAGCATTATGGCTTTATGAGATAAAATATTACTAAATGACGCTTCAGCCTCTGTATCAACTGATAATGTTGGGATGGTTTTATTTGTTAGACAGATACTGGCAAACTACCCAACTAGCAAAGTTTGGTTCTGAAAACAATTGGGAAATGTTTTTGGTTCTTGAAACATTCCTGCTCCCTAGATGTTAAAACAGCAAGTTTTTCTGATGTAAATCCAATGTTACGGTTATGTTCTCAGAACACGGGATGAACAAAAATATGTCACAATATTCTTAGAACATTGTGGGAGGGTTTACTAAAGAACTAGCAGCAAGGAATGCTACAAATATTACCCCTCAAAAAAATAATTCATATGGTTTGGGGATGTTGTGGGAATGTTACTAAATAGATACCTGGAAGGAACATTTCAGAAATATTATGGGATGGGAACATTATGTATTATTTGGGTAAGTCCATGTAATAAATACTCATCAAATACACAATATGTTGCATGTAAATATAAATGTAATTCTTCTTTCGCTACTTCTTCTCCTTATTCTGCGTCTATCTTCTCTTCCTGCTGACACCTGTTTCTAAAAATGAATAGTAATCTTACCATATGCTTTATCTCATGGCGGCACTATGTTTCTCCAGTGTGTCACAGTTTCTCTGAGCATATTTCCAGACAGGAAAGCCAAGCTGTTAATCCATGATGATATTTGGTGACAAAATGTGTAAACTCTCCAGTGACAATACAACTCAAGAGTGAGTTTCAGGGGGATTTTCAGGGATGAGGGTTCATTTTCTGGTTCATTAAGTTTAGCTTTGAAATAAATACAGTGTGAATGGAAATTGGATACTAATAGTTGACAATTGGCTCTGTTAATTGGTTATAATATAAATTAATGGATTTGTTCAACATCATCAAATGAATCGAGACATTTTAATGTCACTTACAAAATTTTTCACTGGTTTTTCAGCTGTTCTTTATCTTGCATCATTGTTTTTTTGTTTGTTTTTGTTGCCTTATTTTTGATATTTTGCAGACAAAGTAATGAATCCAATATTGAAAATCCAAGATGCTGACAATAAAATGCATCTCCGTCAAAGATATACACCAGGATTTGTTTTTCATGTCATTTTTTTCAATTGCAGGTGATGACCCATCTGCGTGTGATTGAAGAGAGAATGAACCAGAGTCTGTCTCTGCTCTATAAAGTTCCGTATGTGGCCGAAGAGATTCAGGATGAAATCGGTGAGTCCTGTTCTGTCAAAGGCCCTTCGGGCAACTCTGGAGGGGGATGTGCTATAATAACAATGAATCAAAATGAGAATTTGCACGCATGCCAGACAGAAAGAAATGCATCATATTTCCTCTGTGACCTCAGTGAATTTGTTTATGATGCAAGCAGACGCAAAGGGAAACACAAATATATGAGTAGACAGGAAGACATGGTCTATAAACCAATTATCAGAGACTGAGGGAAAATGATTGTCTTTCTCTCAGCATGAATTTGTGAATTTAATACTGCTACAACTCTGTTTTTAGGGCCTCTGCACATCAGTTCTCAATGCAATAGGATCCAAAGCTCGAAACAGTACTTTGGGATGTTAGAATCCCCAGTAGTACAATTTAAGACAGTCAGACAGCTTATAATGCGATTAAGGCAATAATGTGAAACACCATACACTGATTATGTTAATGTGATTATGCTCATAGTCGAACTGAGCATAACCGCAGCAAGATACGTGGATTACTCCAGTCTTATTCCCATTACTTGAGACCAGTCAGTGCATGTGTATCCTAAACTAATATGCTGATAAAGGTTTGCATGTAGAACTGGTGATGTGGTGCTCCAAAATAATAAAAATGTATTCATCTATAATAAAAATATATAATATTACATATGGCGGAAACATTGTGATATAATAAAAATCCTCCCATGCAAGTCGGGTCATCTAGAAGTCTTGTTTTCATTATTGACTTAAAAGTAAAATGTGAACAATGCTATTAATGTTCACAATTCTCTCTAGATAATTAAACTACCTGCATGACACATGTAAACAAGATTATTTAAGGGAGTTTTCCTCTTTGCACTCACTAATAGCTTAATCACAGTATTTTTGATATCCACACAAACATAGCCAACATCCAGCATGTTTTATCATTATTTGTTTCCTTTGGTTCATTAAGGGAACCGTAGCAAGGTGTTGCAGCACAAATTAAAGTGGGTCGGGTGCAGTGACAGAACTAGGTCACAGCTCTCACTGATGCTGCATCCTGTTGGGAGATGTGTAGATTTACACAGAAAATCACTCTCAGAAAAAGTAGTAATGGGTAGTTACTGGAAATGGGACGTGTCTAGCAGCAGCAACAGTTCTGTAACTGTAAGGGGGGGAATGTTAACAATAATCTCCTATTTTTGCACAATGCTGCCATGTGCAGGGCTGGCAGGTGTTAGCATGTGCCAGCATGTCTCAGACTCATTTCCCCTCTCGTTGCAGATGAGCTGCTCCTGGAGCAGAAAGCCGACATGGACCAGTTCCTGTCGTCTATCTCTGAATCGCAGCCTGATGTCACCGTGTCGTCTGAAGAGAGCGTGGAGGTCCCTGTGTCCGAGGGCAAACCCTACAGGCCCTTCCAGGTCACGTCCCTGGGATCCCGTTCAGAGCCAGAGGGTGAGCAGCCGCCTCAAAAACAGTCACAGACGGCGTTGTGGACGCTGTAGTGGCTGTGTGGTGAACAACAGTCCTTGCACACTTTCTGAAGGACACGGGTGACAAAGCACCAGAACTGTTGCACAGTGAGGGAGAATTAGGTTTACAAATGTGTTAACTGTACGCCAATGCAAATGTGCTGTGACTATCTGCGCCTGCATGCTTCCCTGTGGCCTAGCCTTCAACGCAGCACTGCTGAAGTTCAGATAAACGCACAAAGCCTCAGGCTCCAAGGAGGAGCTGGGGGCCAAACGCTTAGGAATGAATGAGCAGTAATGATTCTCTTTTTTTGGTCACGTTTGTGCGAAAAAAACGATTGAATGCTGGAGGAGGAAAAAAAAGTGACGGATTGGAATGCCTCCAGGAAGATGGAAGTAAATCCCATATATTCAAAGTATCATTGAATATACATGCCAAGACCCCCAGAGGCCTTAGATACAGCTAGCCAAGTCTGAATCCCCCTTTTTTTTAAGTTTCTCTCTACTTTATTTTCAGACACCTCCCTGCTGGAATCTTTTTCCTAATTAATTAACACAGATTGATAACCCTGCCTTTTCCTCTGCTCACCTTTTCTCTCTTCTCTCCTTCCTTTTGTTCAATTTTTTTCTGTTGCTCATTTCTAATGCCAAGGCGATCTATCAGACTCCCCACGTGCCTTCAAGAAAGGTTGGTGCCTCTGCTGCATCTTGTTTTTTCTCGCTCCCCCTCTCCTCATCTCCTCTGTTATTTCCATATACTGTTTTGCTGTTTTTCCTTGTCCCTTTAGTGCAATTTGGGATCCTTCCCCCTCCACCATTGCTATTTTATCAGAAGCTAATTTTCTCCTTATTTTTGATGAGTCTCGGCTCTCAGTTGCTCCTTTGCCTGCCCTTTCATCATATTGCGATTATCACCTCGTGCTAAACAGCAATGTCTGGCTCCCCTCTTAGAGACACTCTTCAGTCATGTGTCCACTGCCATCTTTTACTCTGTAGATTTGCCAGAGCACCTTGCCTAATTATTCCCCTGCCCACACACTCATTCCCCTCCTGATAGGAGCTGTGTGATTTAGTTGCCTCGTCTGAGGCTCAGTGTTCCCGCTGTTGACCCATGACTTGATCTAAATTGGCCTAATTTGTCCAACCAATACCCTGAGACAGCGATTTGGTTATGCCACCTTGGGTTTTAGCCTTGTGATCTTGCTCCATAAACTGTGGGACACATTCTGCTAATTGTTGGAACAAAATGATATATTGATTCTTTTGAACGTAGTTGCAGACTTTTGCCTGTATTTTCTAGAAAACTGTTCTCCCTTCTCTGTATTTGCTGTTTGTGTGTTTCCCAACCTTTAATAGTGCTGCAACTAAATATTTTCATTATCGATTAACGCATTTAATTTAATTTGTCCCAGTAAATCTATATAACAATTTAGAAGTGCCAGAAAATAAAACAAAAAAAGTCCCCTCTCCCCAATAATTAAAATTATATTATCCAAATCTGCAAATCCTCACATTTCAGGGGCATGATTATTGCTTCATAAGTGATTTAAATGGCCAGAAACATTGTCAAATTGACTTAATTGATTAATGGACTTATTGTTTCAGTACTTGTTCGACCCAGGGTCACATGTGGTCACATTGCTCACATAGAGGTTGCTGCTATTGTTCCATGTGTTGTCGTGTTGCTGTGTGCACCCTGCTGTACCATCTGATAACCCACCAGGGTTTCTGACGTCACCTCTGCTCCAGTGAGGCCTGTGAACACACATCATTGTTCCTCGCCTGATCCAAAGGCGATTGTACTGATCTTGAGCATTAGGTTTTGGATGACTAGGGGCCCTCCGACTGCCTCACATGCTCTTCTCTCAGTTGTTGATTTATTCATGGCATATCTGGTGTGTGTGTATTAATAGATCCTATGCCTATTTCAAAACCATCAGTCTAACATGCATATTTGACACTCTGGTCCAGTTTTTGACACTTACTAATCATCTGTTAAAATCTCAGGGGACTATGAAGGATTTGTAAAATGTAACGTTTATTGACCATGAAACTGTAGATAACTCATACTAAGTCAGTACACGTAACTTCATGTTTACAGAGACGTCTTAGTTGTATGCGAACGCTTCTTTGAGAGGTCTTTGTAGAAAATGCAAGGTCAGTGCCATGTCGGCTTCACAGTGCTCACACTGTGCTGGATGGAAGAAAGGGCTTTGTTGTCATCGGGGCACTAAAGGAGACTTGAGGCGATGTGCAGCTGTGTCCATCATCAATACCACCATCCCTGTTTGTTTGTTTGTTTGTGCTGCTCCGTCGTTATTGACTGTTCCTTCACCTCCTCGCAGGCTCTGCCATGTCTGGTTTAGACGGTCTGATAGGTGTCGAGGAGAGAATCATCAACAGCAAACCCAAGATCAGCGACGATGTGGTAAGAGCTTCCTTCGGCTTGTGTGTCACCACAGCATTCCTAACTTGTCTAACATGAATTGAGAGCGGCGCTGTTAAAGCAAAAAAAAAATTGTTCTAAGATTTTAAATCATGCTCAGAGTTAAATATTCAAACAATTTTGACAGTTTCATTTCACGGTTTCATTTCACTGCCACCCGGCTGAGGCAAATATGCTGATAATTTAAATGAAAGAATAGATACAGAACGCTTTCATATGTCTCTTCTGACTCATTAATAGTTCTGCTTTTAATGAGTCTGATTATTCCAGTAAATATGTTGCCATAGTTACTGGACACTAACTCACACTGGGCTATTTGCGTGTCCCTCTCTACCAAACAACACCCATACAGATCAACTCACACACTTTGTTAGGGAGTCAGTTGTTGCATGCTACTTTTCTTTGCCAGACAGAATATTCCTCTTCTGGTAATATTTTCCAATAATGCCAGGCTGCTGAATGTTTGTTCCGCATGCTAATCCAACACCAACTGCAAAAAATGTGTATTTGTGTGTGTGGATATGAGTCATGCAAGTTTTTTCTTTTGAATGCATGCATGTATATTTCCTTTTTTGTTTGTTTTGTTTTTTTGGTTTTTGGGAAAATGCAGAACGTTTTCTAAAATGGAGCAATCTGAGGTTAAAAAAATCACAATGTCTCTATTCTGATTATCTTTTGTGAGAAAATGAGTCTGGACTGCTCTGTCTCTACAACAGCAGATTCTGTTTCTGCCTCCTAAACACAACCCACTTCCACTCACAACGCTTCTCCTTCTTCAGAATAGAGCTCTTAGTATTGAATGTCTGTTTAGAAAGACATGTTAACTGTGTGCCTAGAAGCCAGTCTGTTGTTGATGCCTCTCCTCTCTCCTTCCAGTTTGTACAAGACAGAACCAAGTGTATCATCGCCCAAATACAGATTATCTGTCCAGTTTACGTCGCTGCACATTCCTCCTTCTCTCCACTTGCCTATCACTCTTTTATCTATCTGTCTCTCACACACACACACACAATCTCACACACACATTGTGGTGAGTGTAACCTGGGCGTCCCTGTCTGTGTTGACAGGTGATTGATGAGACTCTGGATGTTAAAGAAGTGGTTTACAGTGCAGAGAGAGTCAGCGTTATGCATGATGATGAGCTGGTGAGTATAGCGGCGCCCTCCACATGGCTCTCTGGGGAATCGTAGTCATCCATAGTGGGGGAGAAAGTGAAATAGGTAGAGGGAGTGTTGTAGTGTGCAACAATACCGGTTCTGAAGCTGAGAACTGTTAAAGTACAAATATATATATATATATATATATATATATATATATATATATATATATATATATATATATATATATATATATATATATATCTCACACGGTTGGAACAGACCCCAGATCCCCTCTCTTGTTTTATTTATTTAAAGTTTTCTGTTCAGGCTAATACGTTTTGGTTATTTCTGCATGGATGCATGTTTGTTTTGTGAATGTATCTAAATTTACACATTGAAAAATCATGTGATGAATGTGAATCCACACAAACTGAGCACTCCTCAGTTTGTGTGTAAGAATGAGCAGAGAATAACTGCTACATATGATCAGTTTATGTCATATGTATCAGATTATGTGTGAAGACGGGTGTAGGTGACTGTCGTTGTGTGCATAAGCACCAAACAGTCCTCCACAAAGACACGTTTTTATGCATGTGTGTACACACTAGTCAGAAGCCAATTGTGTCCAATCCTCTGCAAAAAAATCCCTGCTTCACTGTGGGTTTATAAAATAATGTGGTAATAACATTTACATTGTCCTCCAGTTGCTTCATCGCTCCATTGATTTCAAGAAAGTGATAAAAGTTATATTTTTTATATCCTTGCTCACAGTTGAGAGCAGTGCTTGTAAATAAATGAGTAGTTTATATAATACAAGGACATTTTAGAAAGTGTATTTATTTATATATTTATTATCATGCCTTTTATGGTTATTGATCATGATAACAATTTACTCACTGCCTCCACTATCGAGATTAGAGATTTGCAAACACTCCAGCATTAACAATTGATCAGGGCAAGGAGTGTGAGCCAGTGCTTGAAATGAATAGAATCATCCTGAACAATATTGTCTTTGAGTACAGCTGAGAGTGAAAACAAATACAACTGCCTGTATCTATTGATCAAGCTGCACAGCAGAGCTGAATCCTCAAAGAGCCACCAAAGCTGCTATGTTGAGGTGTTAACAGGCTCGCTCTGGATTTAGCTCATGTGTAGACTAGAGAAGAAGCAGCAAACACAAATGCAAGATTTGGAATCATTACAAAAAAAAAAAAAAATAAAGCAAGTGTAGGGTAGTTTTATGTTTATTAATGCAGTTTCCGACTGCTAGGACGGCATTTCACAAATCTCTGGTGAGGAAAAGAGTGTATTGATCATTACTATGCTCCTATTTGTGGTTTTATTAGTGCTAAATGCTGTTGATTATGGAAAAAAGGAAGATACTAGGGAGGTTTTATATGAATGTTTTTTTGGGGGATTCGTTGTTTATTTTTTAAAGCATATATATGAATATTATGTGTTACCCTCGGTCCTGTATTTATCTTCTGATTTGTCTTCTGTATCCATAAAATAAATGTAATCATGATCAGTACTCATAATGGACAAAAATGAAAGGATAGGTTGACAAAAAGTGGAAATTCACTTTTAAAATGATTCATTCTTTAAAGATGGCTGGAGGGGAGTTTTATTTAAAACCGTCATTTAACAGCACAATGACAACAATTTAAACATCTATGTAACAAAGCGACATCCTGCCTATAATGGTTTGATAACAGCCGTTTCATGTATTATCTCCTCACTGTTGATCGCTCTGTCTTCCTCTCGCCCATTCTACTCGTTAGGAGTCCTACCGCCCCCTGGGAGAGGACTTCAGCTTCGGGAGCAGTGCACTGATTGGCTTGCTGGTGATCGCAGTGGCCATAGCAACTGTAATTGTGATCAGTCTGGTGCTTTTGAGGAAGAGGCAATATGGCACTATCAGTCATGGCATCGTAGAGGTAAGCTGCCTGTTATTTGCTGCACAGTGTGGAGGTTTAAGATGGTGCTAAATGAACTGCTATCCATCTTATACAAAGTGTCAGATTTAGATTAGATTATCACGTTTATGTAAATGCAGCACAGCGTAAATGCAAGACAAATTAGGTTAGTGTCTCTGCAGCATGACGCTCAAAGCACGTCCTGCCTTGTTGAGAGGAGTTGATTGTCATACTGCTGTTGTTGAGGTCAGCCTTTTTGAGTGTCCTCTCTGTCAAACAGGTCGACCCCATGCTGACGCCAGAAGAACGCCACCTCAGCAAGATGCAGAACCACGGCTACGAAAACCCCACCTACAAATACCTGGAGCAGATGCAGATATAACCAGAGCCTATGGGGGACGCTCTGAAGTCTGGGGAACATACTACTGACCAATAACATATGATGCTATTGTTAAAATCATTTGCGTACATCCAAACTCCATTTACTGGTTTGTTGAAAACAATCCATGAATAATGCTACTACTTCTACTACTGCTACTATTGTACTATAGAGCTCTTTTTTGATCATGTTTCTTTTGAAAGGGTGATGTATTTGCCATTTTGCATTACAGAAAATGTGATTCTGCAGATTTTCTCTGTAATTATTGATATCTCAGATCAAGATGTACAACATTTCTTCAGATGTTTTCTTTATTTTTTAAAAGTGAAAAAGGCAAACCAAGCTAAATTTTAATGTTTTTAAATAGCCATCATTAAATTGGCAAACCAGACACTACGTTTTTGTTTTTCTTGTTTTGTTTTTTTTTCGATCATGCAAGTGTCATTCTGATGGTTTTCTCAAAAATGAATTGGTGTTTTATTTTTTGTTCTTTTTCCTCTCAATAGATTGCTTGTATATGAAGGTTCTTTGTACCATTTAAAATGTATAGTGAAATGACAAATGAGAAAAAAATGAAATCATGATTAATTTGCTTTATGTTCTTTGTTATGATAATAGACAAAATATACATACAGTTTAAATATATAAGAGTAGATGTTTTTATTCCACCTTTTTTTTCCCAGGGAAGAGGTTATGAGTCGGTTTATGGGTTCTAAGATTAGCGGTTCATGGGTTGTGTTTGCAGGCACAGACAGGGAGGTTTGTGGAAGGTAAACATGTGCACAGGCCCCCAGCTCAAACTCAAAAACAACACAACAAAACCTACTCTGAACTCTTACTGAGTGAATGTGGTAACATCCCAACATATTCCCTCCTACACACACACACATTAACAACCTTTTATCAATAACCGGATAAATCAACAAATGAAGTAATGCCTAATTGATGTGTGTTACACAGTTGAATGTATTGTGGAAGTTTTTTTTTCTCTCCATATTATGTACATGACAGTTCCCATGTGGCTTTTGATTTTAATGCAGCGTGAGAGTGGCTGGTGACTTGCCACAAACTAACAAACACTTATTTTTGGGGGCAGCTGTTTCTGAATTTTGCACACAATACCTGCAAAAGCAAAAATTAAGGACTTGACATTGCAGAGAAAATTTGATGATGGCTTACACACACACACACACACACACCTGTTATCAAAGCAGCTGTTGGCTTTGCTGGTCATGAAGCCAAAAACAGTGATGGATAAAAACGGGGCTGGCCCAGATGCACAAAATAACCAACCGGCTGGGTGTGGCCGACCCGCCACCAGAGGGCCCCAAATGAAGCAAAAATGTAAAAATATTAGAAGATTTGGGGTGTTCTTTTATATTATTAATCTGAATGTACCATTAACATAAAAAAATCTGGTTGTTACTAAAACTATTTCAATTTTTGCAATTTGAGTTTTGTAATTTAGGAATGATACTCGGCCCTGGATCAAAGACACCTGAGACAACATGGAGCTGGAGGGCTGTGCAGGCAGACAGAGACACAGGAAGACAAGGCTTGGAGAGCTGGTTTCTGAAAAAAAAATAAAAAAAAGGAAGTAAACTTGTGCATTTTTACAGGTAGATAATGACACAAACAAGTAAATTGAATCCTAGAATCCTTTTTTCTCTCTCTCTAGTATTGTCTTTGTATGCCTGTATAGTTGATGTTGCAATCATGGCTTTTTCTGGAGGATTATCTGTGGTGTGCATTGTTCTTATATGAAATTATATGATATATATTTTTAAGTTTGTTTTCTTGTTTTCTATTTTTTCTCTTCCTGTGACAGTATCTCTGTATGTGACTGTCTCACTATGCACCCAAATGGCTTCAATCTTGTAACTGCCTGCTTGATTGTGGGAGGGAACAGGGAACTAATATAATATGCATATTAGTGATTTTAAAAAAATGATTGACACCAATGGAAACAGATTTATGGGGATACACATCAATAAACTCACAACTTCCATATGAATGTGTTTTTGTTTCATAGATAGATGTAGAATGAATCTTCATGTTACACTGTAAAACCATTACCTTAACTAACAGCAGCAATTAAGTTACTGCAATTTTCTTTTTACAGTAGAAGTACTATACTCTTGTTTACAGTATTGTGTCTTTAGTGTAAATAAATAATATAATAAATACATAGTTTTATTTACAGCATTACTTGATTAATTGTACAACAAAAATCAATTAAATACTTAAGTTGTATTTACAGTATTGGGTGATTAACTGTATTATATAGTAACTACTGATTTTCTACAGTAATACTTTAACTACAGTGATTTATTGAAAAATATACAGCAATCTCCTGTAATAACCATATACAGTAACATTACTGTGTTTAACACAGTAAATAACTACAGATTTCACAGCAAAGTTCCACGGTTTACTTAAGTAAAAGTACAGCAATGTCCAGATATAATTTGCTACTATTGGGCAGAGGTCTGTCATCTTTTATTTTTCCTTCACTGACCTGGAATGCAATCTCAGGGTCTAAAATTACCTTTTCACTGATACTATACTAGAAATATAGTCCAGCAGCCTGAGGCTGTACACTAAGCAGAATAAGGGAGGCTGAGGATGAGTTACCATCAGAGTCACCGTCCAGGACGAATCATTGAAAATCAAAGAATATATATTAAGAACATGGCCCCAAAGAATGACTACACGTGTCTTATCCACTACTCAGTGGATAAGACACATGTTTTACCTTTAATGTGCAAAGTTCACTTATAAATAGTTCACTTTAAAGACAAAACAACATGTATTTGAGAGCCTTCGTTATTATGTTTAGGACTTAGATTTAAGGACTCCATCTGAGCTTGTAGAGCATTTTCAGTTTATTTTTTAACAGTCGTATGTTTTATTCTTAATATATAAGTGATAGATAAGAGGCACTTGTTTAAAATGTCAAATTCTAAATATAACCATATCCTCACAGTTTGAGGGATTTACACATCCAGCCCCACAGAAACCTGCTCATCATAAACCTGAAAGATAAAAAAATGACTCAGCAGAGATGAGTCATCGTCACCTGACTCATACTAAAAATAACCCACATGAAACCAAATAATACAAGTATATTTAACTAAATGTCACATAAATAAAACAGTACTTGCTATTTATTTCAACAACGTATTGAAACTGTTGCATCGTAAATTTAAATTAAATTTATTTCCAAAACGCCGAGAAACGCTGAGCGTTTCCCGTAAAACAGGCATCAGAGTCTTACTGCAAGTAAACAGGAAGTCTGCACAGGTGTATCAGCGGGGCCACGCCCACTGAAACCTGACGCTCCCGGAAAAAAAAATCTTCTGCTCTTTCGTTTATTTCCCTCATTTGAAGTCGAACAAGAAAGCAGGTAGGCGACAGGTGGAGGCCTCGGAGACGTTTGTGAACCTTTTCGACCGAAAAAAAGCCGCATAGTTGATTAATTCAGACGTTTTTGTCAACGATTGTGAATTGCACCTGTTGATAAGCGCAGGTTTTGCGCAGGTTGAATTCGTTAAACAGCGGAACAGGCTCATCTCCAGGCGTCCAGCAGGCCAGCAGCCTCACAGCCTGCGTGCAGGCCAACGACAGCAGGTCACAGAGAGGAACCAGCTCCTGGCCCTGATGGACTACATGGACAGTGGACTGAGATACACCCCGAAGTCGGTAGGGAGCCTGTATTTGTGTACATAAGGGTCATTAAATGTAGCTTTTGCTTGTGTTGGATCAGACAGTTTGTGTTTCTTATGAAGTAGTTTGGATCTGGGTGTTGGCTGAATGACACGGAGTATGGTGTCGCCTCTGGTTGGTGAAACATTTGGCTTCATCAGCCTGGAAGTAAACTAGACACACATTTCAAACATTATTAAATATCCTTATATTGCATGTTATGCATGGAGGATTGGAAACATGAAAATATGTCATTTGTGGGTTTTTTTCCATAAGTACTGTTCAAACACTTCACATGGTGTCATTGTATACACGCAACTGGTGTTTTATCACTAACTGGTGACAAAGGCATCAGACATTTTATTGAATGAAAAAAAGCATGGAGGAACTGAAAAAAAGTTTTTCATTAGTAATTTGCATTGGGATAAGTATTGAAATTGTGATAAAATTAGACAGAAATGTTCAAAGTGTTCAATCATAAGGTGTATTTGTTTTGACTAATAACTGTTGCAGGATTTTGAGGTTTCCTTCTAATAAAACCTGTGCTCCGTTCTATGACCTTGAAAAAACTGAGCACAATGAGACAGTATTTAAGAGGCAGGAAACACCAAAAACCCTATAATTTGAAACAAACTCAGAATTTGAGATAAAATATGTCTGTGTGAATGTGCCTGAAAACATTACCACCTACGTACATCTGTGACAGCCCTCAGAGAGCAGGCTGCCTGAATTCCTCCTGTTCCGCCATCGTGTTGTGACTTGTTCCACTGACTCTGTCTCTTTTGTATCATAAAATCCAGTCATTACCCTGCAGTATCACAGTATTTTAATAGATATCAGGCTTTACCTGGAAAATGCCCTTCAGACTTAGATGAGTTTCCTTCAGGGCCAGAAGAGGGCTTCCGTTCTGTGGAATACTCAGTGAAAAGTTGTGTTCTTTAGCTGGATCATGATTCAATATCATTTAAATGACATGATGTTATTTGTTATATCAGCGGATTTGTTTGTATGAAAAAGTTTTGTTTTTAATTTGATTATATTTATTGAAAAATACAGATTAACACTAACTGATAAATTGCTTACAAACACACTTGTGATTTACACTTAAAATTGAAGTTTAATGCATGTTTAACATAGTTTTAATATAAATTATTTGCACAATGAAACGTCAATTAAAGTACAAAACATAAAAGTATAAGATCGCATTCAGGATTATAAAGGTATATCATTTAAATAAATAATTTTAAACAATAAAAAACAGGCATCTGATTATTTTGTATATGATCTATAGCAGAAAACGTAATTAGAAAACTTAAAAAAACAAAGTTGATTTAGAATCACTTTTTAATTTGTCAGTGAATGCATGATGGATTTAATATGTGGGTAATAAACAAGACACAAGACATTTAAATAGATTAAATCTTCATTCCTCAGGCCCGGAATCTCTTTAAAGTGACAGATGTAGAGCTTTATGTTTGTGGAGATGCTACATTTTAATGCTTGAGTTGTTCCACTTTAATTCATTGTCGTTCAGTATGAGCAGCTTTAAACTGACAGAAAACAAGTGTTTTGCCCTCGGATTATAAAACAATAATGTTACTTTTACAGTTGCTTCTATTGCTTCAGAGGATCTTCCTGTTAGCACCTTGTAATTGTGATGTGTAAAACTAGCAGCGATAAAATCAGTCTTAGCAATGCTTTTGGAATGGTTTTGAAACCCTAATACTAAGCTCTTCAGATTAACCTTTGATAGTACAGTCCAGCAAGCATTCATAGAAACCTGTAGCCTCCCACTCCAGTGCTCAGAGTGGTTTGCTCCCAGCAGGTTTGACTGGATTTTACATGGTGAAACTTTGTACTCCTCCCCCCTCCGTCTCTGTCATTACACAGTAACTACGGAGCCGTGAGTCATTAGAGAACCACACACTGAAACTGATTTTTAACTGCCTTTTACTGACATTTTGATCAGGTTTCTGTCCTGTATAAAAACATTTAATCAAGGAAAAGGATTTTGATAGCATTTCAGGAGTGTGTTCAATCTGGATGATGACCTATTTGTGTAGGTCACTACAAGTTAAGACATTCCTAAAATACACATTCACCTACTTGCTGTTGGCTGCTGTCATGTCAGTTTCTGTGCCAAACAACACATAACCAGCAGTGTCTGTAAAAAAAATGACCTGGAGGTGATCAGGTTTCTTTAGCCCTACAAAGTGGAGAACATGTGACTGACAACACTGATCATTGATTCCTCCATTCAAATGTCCGTCTGTCTTTCAGGACAAAGACTGGGACACTGCTGTCCAGTTCCTGCCAGCCTCCGATAACAAAAAGCTTGAGAAGAAAAAGGGTCCAGGGAAAGTCGGGGCTGTGATCGGCGTAGTGATCTTTGCTGCCGTTATTGCACTTATGACCGGATTGCTGGTCTGGCATTTCCACTGTAAGTATTAACTATTCTATTGCTCAATATACATATTATATCACATGGAATATGATGATAGTATACAGGATAAACAGTAAGATAAGATAAGATGAAAAGGCTGCAGTTCTAACAGAAAACAAGCAAACAAACATCTTCTAACAGAAGATGGATGCATCCTTTTATTATCATTGCATATGACTACACAACAAGATTCAGTTTGGCAGCAATATTTCATACCTAGCAGTTTAGATGGGGACTGAAAAGACAGGAAATAAATAAAACAAGATAAAACTGTAAGATATGTTGTGAATTACCTCAAATACAGAAGGTGATGAAGTAACTTGTGGGTGCTGCATCTTCAGTCTTGTCTGTTTTGTTCCTGCAGACCGTAAAGATGTTCGAGTCAAGCGGATGTACAGCGGCTCCATGCGGATCACCAACCAGGTGTTTGAAGACGCCTACGAGAACTCCAACACCTCCGAGTTCAAGGCGCTGGCCAAGCAGGTGACGACTCAGGTAAGATGCCTGCCCAGACCCCACACTGCTGCCATGACCAGGACTATTAAACTTTTCTTTTAAAACCATTTCATTCATGATTTGTTGTGATCTCTGTTTTACAGCTTAAACTTATCTATAGCAAGAGTCCCCAGTTGGCCAAATACTACTATGGTTCTACAGTTCAGGCTTTCAGGTACAGCAGTGAAGTTGTTTGTTTGTCTGTGTGTGTTGGCTAGCAGGTGATCTTAAAGGTCTCATATTGTCCACTTTTCCTGCATTTTATTTATAGTTTTGAAAATCAAAAATCATCTCAATACAATTTTAGATCTCCTCTCTTAGAGTATTTTAGCTTTTCCTCTAATTGGTTGATTTAATGGTTGCCATGACTATACAATCTGGGTAGAATTTAGCTTCACAAATTGTCATAAGCTATTGTATTGATGTTATAGGCCAGTTTCCATTATTTAAGAGCCTGATATATCAGCACATGTGCATATTTAACATTTTTGTGACACTATTTTTAATGCAGTCTGAATAGTATTTAATCTGTTTAATCCTTGTCTCACTGCTATTAGTGAAGGCAGCGTGATCGCCTACTACCTGTCTGAGTTCAGAGTCCCTGAAGGCCAACAGGCAGCTGTGGACAGCGCTATGTCTACGATGGAAAAGCTGGTGGACAAAGAGCAGCGCACCCTCTACAGAGCCGGAAATTCTCTGGTCCTGGAGGATGTGGTGTCCTCAGGTAGAGTCAAAGCAGCCTGATTCAGTAAACGTCCACCAGGCTGTTGGTGGCTTTTTGTCAAGTTGTGGATGTTTCTGTTGCCAGAGATTTGCCTTTTCTGCTGTCAGTATCTTTATTTAAGTCTCCACTCTTTGTTTTTTCATCTTACAGCACTTGATGCCCGCTTGTTTTCAACATCATTCAACAGTAAGTGCTCAGGTTGCATTAATATTTATTCTACAACAGAAAACAAAACGGTGTGTCAATATCCATGTCACCAGGAAATCTGTTTGAGATAACCTGGTGGTACTTGGATGTGGATTCTGCTGTGTCTGTAAATCTAAATATGGCTTGGAACACCATGATTTGCAGCACAGGTTGTGTACTACAATAGTTTAAGTGTTCGACAAAGTTTATTATAGAACACGTTGACTAAAAATGCCAGAAACTCTTACACAAGCATAATAAACTTTCAGTTATATTTGGGTGTACCAATATTCCATAATAGCAACTTGAATTTCAATTTACAGAATAAAACCAAACACAAACATTAGCTAAATTAAACTCCTCTCCCCCATAAGGGATCCATGGAAAAGTATGATTAAATAGATCTAATAAAAGCAATTACATGTATAGTTTGGTTATAGACTATTTCTAATACAAGATAGAAATGGGAGATGAAATATCGTACATGTAAATATTCTTTAGTGTTGTCGACATTACTTCATTGGAACTCATCCCCCAATAACAAAGAAATATATTTCGTTTAATGTTTCACAGCATCCAGAAAATGCTAGTAATTATGTACAAATGTTCTAATGATGTCATCATTTCATTTGTATACAGATGAGTGGTTCTGTGACAGTGATTTGTATTCTTACGAAGTTGTAAGCACTAAAATGTCGTGTGTTTCAGAATTTTTGAGGTTTGCAGATCACACTCGGCCGGATACGATCGGGCAGATCGAGTCCCCCGGCTTCCCCCACACTCCATACACCCCCAACACCTTCATCCAGTGGCAGGTGAGAGCCGACCCCAACTACATCATCAAACTCAACTTTGACACGATGAACCTGGAAGAAAACTGCAAGAACGACTTTGTCAAGATCTACGACTCTCTGGTGGCCATCGAGAGCCGCGTCATGGAAGAGTGAGTTTGGCCGTTTTGCTCACTGTTTTTCTGAATGCAGCTTCAAGCAGAGGAATCATCTGTCTTCATCAACCATTTACTTGTTGTGTGTAAAGCCCTCTGCTGGTCAGATGTTATGCTACTGATGGACCCTCAGACATAATCGTGTAGTTGCCCACCATCAGCCTGGATTTCAGCTCACGCTAAAATAATAGCACGTGACAGTTTAGTTTAAAACAGAGCAGTTTGATTTTTAGAACTGGAAACAAATATAGTCAGAAAGCAGTCTATATTTCATTTGTGTATGTATTGTTAATAAAATCACGAGTGCTTATTTTAGTTTTTATTATTTTCTTATTATATTTATCTTTAGTTTGGTGGCCCTGAGATGCATAACAATATTGTAGGATACACACAATGATATTTCTTTGTTTTCTGGATTGTTGTTGTTTGTAAAATGTTTGTGTATCAAGAGTCTTAAGTACATGGGAAGTTGTGTTGCTGTATAAATTGTAAAGCCCTCTCATTTGACATACCATGTCAAAAAATCACACAAAATCATGATTTGAAGTTTTGACTTTCTCATCTTGCCAAACATTATTTGTCACTGACCCTTAAACAAAATTGCATCTAAACTCACATCAGCTGATTCACACTGATTCTATAATATGCGTTTTCTCATCAAGCTTTCCAGTGATCAGTGCATAAAGTAAATTCATGCTACTGTTTTGCTATGTTTGCTTTACAGAATGTGTGGTTACTACTCCCCCAATGAACCGCTGACTTTTCTGTCTTCTGGTAACGTCATGTTGGTGACAATGGCCACAGATGAGAAGAACAACTACCCAGGCTTCAGAGCACAAATCTCACAAATCAAACGTGGAAGTAAAGGTATTAATAATGCTTGTGAACGCCTTATATCCTATGATACATAATAAATGTTTAATATCTTTAATAAAATATGCTATTCTAATATTTATGCAAACACTAACACATTTTCCCATAGCTACAATGTGTGGTGGTGAGCTGACAGGTGATAAAGGCCAGTTTTCTTCTCCCAACTTCCCAAACTACTATCCACCTCGAAAGACTTGTCATTGGTCGATCCAGGTAAGATAAGCAACGCTTTACCAAACCATTGTCATGTTTTTCACACATCGCTGATTAGTTCTGCTTCTCATAACCACCTCTGTCATACTTTAAGGTCCCTGCTGGTAAAGCAGTAAAGTTGACGTTCAAAAGGTTCCTCATGTCTGAGCCCGGGCAGGAAAACACTAAGGACTGTCGCAAAGATTATGTCTCTGTCAACGGAAAGAAGTGAGTTTTTGCCTGTTTATACAGCTCTGGAAAAAATAAGAGACCACTGCAAAATCTTTAGTTTTTCTGGTTTGTTACTACTTATAGGTATGTGTTTGGGCAAAAGGAACATTTTTGTTTCAGTCTATTAACTACTGACAACATTGCCCACTAATTCTAAATAAATATATTATCTTTTGCAGCATTTATTTGCAGAAAATGACAAATGGTCAAAATAACAAAAAAGATCCAATATTTTCAGACTTGAGGTCTGATCTTTTTTGTTATTTTGACCATCCAAATGCAAAGACACAAGATCAAATTCATTTAAAACAACATAATACTAATGTTTACACTTGAGAAGAGTTCAGAAATCAATATTTGGTGCAATAACCCTTATTTTTAATCCCAGCTTTCATGCGACTTGACATGCTCCCCCCAAGTCTTGACCATTGTTCTTGGGTGACTTTATTTTACTCCTGGTTCCTCTTTAAGCAGAATGAGGTGTTCATGTGTTGGAATTCAACAGACACTGGAATGGAATGACTGGAATACATGTAGAGATGATGATTTTAGAAAAGAAATAATGCAGTAGTCTCTTTATTTTTTCTTGAGCTCTATATGAAAAATTAAATGGGGATTACATGACAAGAGTAGACCGCTCACTATTTGTGCATATCATCCTCAGAATATGTGGAGAAAACCCAGACGGAACAGTGACGGCAACCAGTGACACCAACAAAATGAGTGTGGTGTTCTACTCCGATGACTCCTATGTGGACCGAGGCTTTGAGGCCGAGTACGAGTCCATAGATATCAAAGACCGTGAGTCAGCTCCTACTTAACCATCATTTCTTCATGTTAGGTCCATGTGTAACTCAAATATTCCAATGGAAACTTATTGTTAATGTTAACTCTTGCTGTCCACAGCTTGTCCGAAGGCATTCCAGTGTGCTAACCAGCGCTGCATCAAGTCAGAGCTCCGGTGTGATGGTTGGAATGACTGTGGAGACATGAGTGACGAGTTGAGCTGCAGTAAGCAGGATCGATTCTAATGATTCTCACTAATGATCGTAACCACTGTTTTAATCACTCTGTATTTAATAATAATGTATTTATTAAATCTTTTCGTTCAGAGTGCAGCACGGCAGACATCAGCTGTAAGAACGGGTTGTGTAAGCCAATGTTCTGGAAGTGCGACGGCGTCAATGACTGCGGAGATGGCACAGACGAGCTGAACTGTGGTTAGACCTCTTCATATTGATGGAGGATGTGTTTTACATGAGCACCGAAAGGTTTTCAGTCTGATTTCTCACACTATATGTATGTGCTTCTTTTCCTTATAAGGTGGTTGTAAATCTGGCGAGCTGGCATGTAAGAATAACCAGTGTGTGTCAGAGAAGTATCACTGTGACGGCGTAGACCACTGTGGGGACGGATCAGATGAACTCAACTGTCCAAAAGGTGGGACTTTTTTTTTTCTAAAGTAATAAACCTAATATTTTTAGTAGTGAAACATGGAGCGGCTACACGGTTTGATATGCAGTACTCACAATAATTCAGGGATATTGTTACTTACATAAGTGCGTTTCCTATTTGGTCTGAATTTTAATGAAATAAGTAAAAGTTCCCTTTGCTATTAGTAATAATGAATGAGAAGAAACACCATTTTCATTACTTTAATATTTATTACCCCAAAATGTACTAACATGTATGTATGTCACAATAACCCTAAGTATTGTTAAATACAACGTAGTATCCCTAAGTTGTGAGTAGTATATTTCTATGATTTTTGGTAGAGATTAATCCAGAGCTAAATAAAGAGCAAATGTCATATTAATATTCAGCAGGTGCACAAAAACATTTTGAGTTGCTCTATATCTGCAATCATGGTGATTGCACTACAGTGCAAATGAACTTACCATGTTTTTGGTGTTTGTGTTTTTTCTTCCTCTCTTCAGGCAGTGATGTTCAATGCAATGATCTTACATATCGATGTAAAAACGGTAAATGTATCAGCAAAGTAAACCCAGAATGTGATGGGACACCAGACTGTGAAGATGCATCTGATGAAGAGAACTGTGGTATGTTCTCAAAATAGCCTGTCTAATGCATGTCCTATATCAGCTTGTGACTAGTCATTATCTCCATCTACATCTACATTTTTTTTAACTTGCACAACAAGACAGATGTGAACCTCCACCCACTCCTGACACAACGGCAATCTGTAACAAGTGTGGCCAGTGATGATTGTCTGTCTACTCTGCAGATTGTGGGAGAAGCATGTTTAAGACGTCGCGTATTGTCGGTGGTCAGGATGCAGAAGAAGGGGAGTTCCCCTGGCAAGTCAGCCTCCATGTCAAAAACTTCGGTCATGTGTGTGGAGCGTCCATCATCAGCCCACGTTGGCTAGTCACTGCTGCTCACTGTGTGCAAGATGACGGCAGGACAAGGTACTGTCTCTATTTATGTCTATGTACGAACTAGGAACCAGAGATGTTTAATCCATTAAAGCCTCCATTAAAGGCTTTTTCAAAGATTTCATGCATGTAATTATCAGTTGAGTCACTAAAAATCATATTGTTTTTTTTTTTCATTTTCTACTCTTTTAATTGCAGAAAATAGCATTTTAATAAATGTTATAATTGTCACCTGGACAAACATGCCCGTAAAGAAACATCTAATTATTCTTAGTCTTGATTGGTTTTCTGAAAATCATAATCTAAATTAAATGAACTTTCTGGGAGTATACGGAAATTATTAATTAATTATTTTTTGCTTAAAACATAAATAGTTGTCTACTATCATGTCAGAAAAGGAACAGTCATAGACTTAAAGGCTCAAAAAAAGAATGAATGAATTCAGTAGTTCAACAGGTTGTCTCTAGAGATACTGTCAACAATTGGCAGTTGCCTGACAAGTGAAACCACGTGCGTGCGTGCGTGCGTGCGTGTACGGAAAACAGTGGCTTAGATGTGTGTATCCAAATGTTTAAGCTGAAACCTTACACTGCTTATGTCATAACAGAGTAAAGGCAACATCTAAAACTCTGCAATATGAGTCAATAAAAACTTTACAATACTGGATATTCTACAATAGGTTGTGACTTTTCTTTCTGAAATGAACATTGTCTTTATATTTTTTACGGACCTGTATAAGAATGTTGCAGCTTAACATTGAGGTTTTTAAGTAAAAATAGAATATGCTCTCATACAGATGATGTGACAGCAAAAAAATACAATTATAAGAATGCTAGAGGTGTATATGCTTTATGTAAGCAAATTAAATTTTAAGCTAAATGTATTCCTGCACTAAACTATAAAAACAACACTGATCTGTTCTCCCCATGTCCTCAGATTCTCCCAGCCTAATACTTGGGAAGCTTATCTCGGCCTTCACAACCAGCGAAATATTGGAAGTAAAGTTGTGAAAAAGAACCTGAAGCAGATTATTCCCCACCCTAACTACAATGAATACACCTATGACAATGACATCGCCCTGATGGAGCTGGACAGTCCTGTCACATACACCGACTACATCAGGCCCATCTGTTTACCGGCTGGCCAACATGAGTTCCCAGCTGGGAACACTGTGTGGATCACGGGATGGGGCGCAACTCGGGAGGGAGGTGAGCTTTCAAATACTGAAGATGCTTTAATGAGTAATGATAATAATAGTGCATTGATTTTGTAGTTGGTGTTTGATTGAATGCTGGGTTTTCATAATTTGCTTAGATGATTTCATTATAGAAGCTTTATATTTGCCTGCAAATAGATTCTATAGTTGCTAATACAAACCATACAAATAGTCGTGCTTCAAAAATAATTAAAATATTGGGAAAGGTTCTGAATTTTTGTCAGTTCAGAAAATAAATCTCATTACATTAAATAAAGGCTTGAAATATTTCACTTAGTGTGTAATGGAACTATATAATATATTGTCACCCTGTTCAAATAATGGCCCAGGTCATCTTTTGATGAAACTGAGTTTTTGGCATAAATCATCTGATGATGCTGCCATTTCTGGTAAAATCATAAAATGAAAGGATCATACTCTTTATGCCCTTTAGGACAATGGCCATTTTACTTAGACCATTCTATTTTGTTTCATGATAAAATACTAATTTAACAAACTTTCATGATTGCGACTGTTTCAAGAAGAAAGAATCTATGGTGCAGAAGAAGCTCCAAACATAATTTTTGAATCAATTTCTACTAGTGAGTGATATAGGCTATAGTGTTTTATAGTTAGTCAAAATTTCAATTTCACAAGTTATACTTTAATAATCATTGGATATAATTTGCTTTGCATATCAATAAATTCAATTAATATGTACCCAAATATAAATAAAGAAATGAAGTTACAGGATCTTCAGTCCATTAAACATGTTGATGTCTGTCATCACTTCATTGAAAATGTACTACATCACAATGAGTTACGTTCAATAAAAATCAAGCAAAGAAGAAAGTGAATGAAAGTGATGAAAAAAGGAATCCTGACCAATTTGACTTACCTGACATTTGTTTAATTTAACTGCAGGTATGTTTTGAGTTTGTTCTATGGAATGAAAGGACAGTTTAAGTTTAAAGTTGCCTAAAGTCACACTAGTTCACACACAACATTCTTTGTATATCCAAAGTTTTTGTTTTCCCAAAAACATTTAAAAAATGAACTAGGCCTTTATTTTAATAGTGATGATATGAGTTTAGGACGAGTGATAGAATTTTTTTTCATGATATTCTAGTTGAGATGCACCTGTATACTCTGAGCCTGCAAATAGGGATGATAAGTTTTCTGTAATGATGAGCTTCCATTATTTGAAATTTTAAGTATCTGTGTTTTTTGTGTGAAATAGGATTTGCTGCAACAGTGCTCCAGAAAGCTCAGGTCCGTATCATCAACCGCAAGGTGTGTAACGAGTTGATGGCAGGCCAGATCACATCAAGGATGCTGTGTGCTGGAGTGCTGAGCGGTGGAGTTGATGCTTGTCAGGTAATTTTTTTTTCTTTTTTGAAAGAGGAAAATAAAACACACCCACACCCATGTAGGGTCTTTACACTAACACGTCTATCTGTGCATGTGTCTATCAGGGCGACTCTGGTGGTCCTCTGTCCAGTCCCGCCAAAAACCGCATGTTCCTGGCAGGGGTGGTCAGCTGGGGTGACGGCTGTGCCCGCAGGAACAAACCCGGCATCTACACGACCGTCACTAAATTCCGTGGCTGGGTCAAAGAAAAGACGGGAGTGTAGAACTGAGCAAAGTGGCTGAACGAGGCCATGGACATGAACACAGACTGAAAAACAGTGCTGCAGCACGGATTGTTGCCTCAGAAACATCTGGACTTCCTGCTGGTGTATTCACCTCCACTTACAGTCGTAGCTGCAGTGGAAAATACATGGATTAGTTGAAGAGCAACACATTTTATATCAACTGTGATTTTTATGATGGTGGGTTGATGAAATGTATATAAATGTTTTATTTTTGTGGGATTTTTTGTTGTTTTATTGGAGAACAATGTTATGTAATGCACATTAAATAGATTTTAGGAGTGGTTGTTTCATATTTACATTGAACTTATGACTGTACATCTTTTTACACCTTTTCTTGTTGTCTTTATTCTGAATTGTATGAATTAAAACAAATTGACAGCAAGCTTAATCCATCCTACCTCCTATGGCTTGGTATGTTATGCTTTTAATTGTTGATTTGCACCCCTGGCTTTTGAATGCATTGGTGACGCTTTGTTTTTTAATAAAAAAACAAAACTTTGCATTTCTATTTTTATGTGTTTTCCTTTATCTATTTTTAGTTATAATTTCATTTTAGTATGACTTTGCTTTACTAAAATGTTTTCCATTGCACTTAATTCAAACCAAATCATTCTTGTATGTGTTATTTTGTATTTAATGATAGAAATGTGGAACCCATATATTACATGTTTCAAATGTGCATTTTAAACTTTTTTAAATTATTTTTAGCATTCTTGCATATATTTTTTTCAGATCATCCCACATTCCCAACCTAAAATTATATTAATATAATAATTATATAGAATAATTATATATAATAGAATAATTATATATATATTACTATCATCATCAATGATTTTTTTAAATAGACATGACATATTTTAAGAGAAAGTGTGAATGGAATAGCTTCTATCGATTCACATTTACATTCGTTTCTCCGAAAAATAAGCGATGAAATAAGCCACGGAACCATTCTTTGCCGGAAAATATGTACGAACGGACCGGAAACTGCCCCACCGTGTTTTTGCTCCGTCGCTGCACTTCGAAACCATAGTGTCTTATAATACATGCATGTTAGAAATAGGCCAAGTAACAACTCATCCGTTATAATTCTCTTAAATTTGTGATATAATAATGCCCGATAATCTAAAACGTGGTTCTGTAAATCGATTATTGTGCGTAACTTAAAGTTACATTGACAGGATGTCAAATGTCAGTTTTAAAGAGGAGCTGTGTGTAGTTGGTTGATGTTTCAGCTGCAGTAATGTTACTACTAAGCTGTTCGCAGCTTGTAAAGTTAATTACGTGTAAACACATGCTGATTCCATTTCATGTTAGTCGATAAACTTGAATCCTGTTAACGGACCGTGAATATGAGCTCGGACAGGAAGAGACACTGGAGCTGGGACTGGGACAATCCGCATTGCCGAGCCCAGATGGACGAGATCTTTTTCCGCAGCCATGACTACATCCAGGCGGGCAGTCCAGAACACAGAGATTTCTGGGCTTTCTTTGAGCGGTTCCAGAGTTTCAAGACAAAGAGAGACATGTCTGGATGTGGAGGCAGCAGAAAAGTCGACAGCGAAGCAGGGAAAGACAGGACGAAGTCCGGAACTGGAAAGGTAGATCTCGCCCTTCCCAAAGAGTATGATGCTCGGTACCGGATCAATGTGTCTGTGCACACCAAGGACATCGAGGAGCGGCTAAGGAAATCCAGAGGGTCCACTGATCCAGGCTCTCAGGAGACTTCAGACTGCCGCCTGGCCCTCCTGCACTTCCTGGACTTCAACCAGAGGCAGAGCTTCAATAAACTGGCCAAGCTTCGACGAGAGCAGAAGAACTTGCCCATCTTCAAGTACCACAGCCGCCTGGTGGATCTGGTGCAGCGGCACCCTGTGGTCGTGGTGGCAGGAGACACAGGATGTGGCAAATCCACCCAGGTGCCCCAGTACCTCCTCTCAGCTGGCTTCAGCAACATCGCCTGCACGCAGCCTCGGAGGATCGCCTGCATCTCTCTGGCAAAGAGGGTCAGCTTCGAGAGCCTAAACCAGTATGGCTCAAAGGTTTGTCTCCACATTTTGTTAGTGCACTTATGTAAAATCTGGACACATCAGAGATCACAAAATTGTTGTTTTGCAGGTGGGGCACCAGATCCGTTTTGAAACCACTCGGACCACAGCCACCAAACTGCTGTTCCTGACTGAGGGGCTGCTGCTGCGGCAGATCCAGCAGGACAAGATGCTGGCTCAGTACAACGTGGTGATTGTGGATGAGGTCCATGAGAGACACCTCCACTGTGACTTCCTCCTGGGAGTCCTGCGGTCACTGCTGGTCCACCGGCCGGACCTGCGCCTCATCCTCATGTCTGCCACCATCAACATCAAACTCTTCTCCGACTATTTCAGTGGTGCCCCTGTGCTGCAGGTACCAGGCAGACTGTTTCCTATACTGGTGAGTAGAGGACAGACACAGGGAAACATGCACCACACCAAACAGACTGGTTACAAACTTGATTTGATGCATCCACAGAGTAAAAAAACATTCTTTTTTGTAGGATTTTTCTGGAACTATGCGATTATTTATCTAATTTGAAAGTGATAGACTTTGTATGCAATTACAGTGTCCTTTTCAGTAAATAAATAAGGTGCTAAAAAACAATAACAAAAAAAAGTGTGTTAGTATCATAATAAGGTTTTGTATTCCTTTTTCAAGGTGTCCACTGGTTCTTAAAAAGTATTAAAAGTCAATAAATCAATTTTGGGAAAATTAAGGCCCTTTACCCATTGAAGACCAGATTTTTTTTCAAAGATTTCATGCATATAATTATGTCAGTTGAGTGACTAATAATCATGTCATGTATCTTTTTTCCATTTTGTACTTGTTTCTTTGCAGAAAATATAATTTTAATGACTATTATAGTTGCCGCTTGCACAAATATGTCCATAAACAAAAAACATGTACGAAATTCTTTTTGTGGAATTATTCTGGATGTGAATGATTAAAAATGCTGGAGGAGGAAGGTGCAGGAAGATGATGACGTCATATGAGAGGAAGCACTTGGAAACTTTATTTTTTTGCTTAAAACCTTTTTTCTAAATTGTCTACTATCATGTCATTAGAAAAAGCTGTATACTAACTTTTCAACTTTTTATTTTAAGTATAAAATCATGTTTTTTTATGTATTAAATATATTTGATATTTAATCTTTGTCCAAAGCGTCTGACTTGCTGTGAGCTGAGATATTTTTTTTCATAAACTTTGCCTTTGCTTTAATTCAGTCTTTCTAGCTTCAGAGGTCCTGAAGGAGGTTTTAGTGGTTCTGGGGTTGGTTTTATTGATTTAAGATAAGAAGAGAGCCTTGGTTTTTCATATTTATCATATTTTCAGTTGAATTATATTTAAAGGAAATCCACTGTTCAAAAGACAAACAAATCATTAAATAGATTCAGCAGCTGATCTGAGCTCTGTTGTTCTATACATCTACTGTATACAATCAGTTGTTTTGCTGATTACCGCTGAAGGTGTTAATGGGGTCTTAAAATATTTTTCGCATTTGCATTTTTGACAAAGATTTAAAAGGTATTGAAATTAACTTCAGGATATTCATGCATAAACCCTGTTTTTCCTGTTTTCAGGTGATATATCAGCCCATTCCTCCTGAGGAGCAGTCCTCTCGTTTAGAGAAGATCGACCCCAGACCGTACCTGCGTGTCCTGCAGGGCATCGACCAGCGTTATCCCCCAGAGGAGCGTGGGGACCTGCTCCTCTTCCTCAGTGGCGTGGCAGAAATCTCCACCATCCAGGAGGCCTGTCAGGTTTACGCCACACACACACGCCGCTGGATTGTTTTACCGCTGCACAGCACCCTGTCTCTGGCCCAGCAAGACAAGGTGGGTTGGGTTTAGGAATGAGTGAATAAGGTTTATTCGATCATGACACAAAAGCACAATACAGCACAACACCAGAAAAAAAACATTGTGCATGACATGTTTTAAATTTATTTCAGCATCACTCCAGAATGTAACTTTCCAGAATGTAACTTTATGAGTCCTAATTGTTTGTCATCATATCTTTCTTCAGGTATTTGACATCGCTCCTCCTGGAGTGAGAAAGTGCATCATCTCTACAAATATTGCAGAGACCTCAGTTACAATAGATGGAGTTCGCTTTGTTGTCGACTCAGGTTTGGAACAACAAATACATTTATAAGCTGCAATTAACTTTTTACACTTAAACTATAGGGCGACACGGTGGAGCAGGGATTAGCGCTGTTGCCTCACAGCAAGAAGGTCGCAGGTTCAAGACCTCCTTGGTCCTGGGTCTGGGACCTTTCTGTGTGGAGTTTGCATGTTCTCTGCGTGGGTTTTCACCGGGTATTCCAGCTTCCTCCCACAGTCCAAAAACATGCTGAGGTTAATTGGAGACGCAAAATTGTCCATAGGTGTGAGTGTGAGAGTGAATGGTGTGTGTGCCCCACGATTGGCTGGTGACCATTTGGGGTGTATCCCTGCCTCTCACCATAATGTGCTGGGATTGGCTCCAGCAGACCCCTGTGATCCTAATGAGGAATAAGTGGGTGTAGAAGATGACTGACTGACAATTTAGCTATAATTGCTTTGCACTGGCAAAACATAAACATTTAGTTCCCTAAAGCAGAAACATGAAGTAAACCATTTCTTGGAAAAGTGTGTAACACACATTGAAGCTTTAACATATTGTAACTGATGAGTGTTATAATATACAGCCCTGTGGTGGAACAGCCATTTGAATGAATTATGTTGTTGCATATTCTTTCATAGGAAAGGTAAAGGAGATGAGTTTTGATCCGAAAGCCAAGATGCAGCGTCTGCAGGAGTTCTGGATCAGCCGAGCCAGCTCTGAGCAGAGGAAAGGTCGAGCTGGGCGTACGGGTCCAGGAGTTTGTTATCGCCTCTATGCTGAGTCTGACTATGACGCCTTTGCACCGTATCCTGTGCCTGAAATTCACAGGGTTGCTCTGGACTCCCTCATTCTTCAGGTTAGCAGATTTCAGGATAGCAGATCTTCTTTCTAATTCTTTTTTTCTTTTTTCTCTTTTTTGTTAAATTCCAGCTTGATTTACATCCCTTTTGTTCCTGCAGATGAAGAGCATAGGTCTTGGAGATCCACTTTCTTTTGTGTTCATTGATCCTCCTCCAGCTGCGAACATCCAGACTGCAGTTACCTATCTGAAAGAACAGGGAGCCCTGGACAGTGATGGTGAACTAACCTCTATCGGGAATCTTCTGTCACAGCTGCCTGTAGATGTAGTCATAGGTAAGAATCCCTGCACCAAAACCATTTTCTTTCATGAAGCAGCCAGCAGAACACAGGAAAATGATATTTGACATTTAATAAATTTGCATAAAATGTGAGTTCAAATAGCACAATGTCATCTCTGGTCTCTCTCTCTTTTTAAAAAAAAAAAAATTATATATAATTTAAATGCGCAATATTCAAGTTATCGCCTTTCTGCTTTTACCATTTATTGCTATGCACCGTATCTCTTTTTTATTACAGCATTCTCTGCTGTAAATTTTATACTCCATTGATTTTATATTCAGTTTTCATTAAATTCCTGTTTATATGCCTTTTTCAAATTTATATTTTGAATGTATATACCTTATTTTTATTGTATTATTTATTATTTACTACTTATTTTATTTACTTCACTTTGGTTTGTTGTGTAATGAAGCCTCCCATCTAGAGCTGAATGATTTTAGGAAAAAATTGTGATATTTCTGGTAGATATTGCGATTGCGATTTTTATTTCATTCACAGTTTTCTTCATATCAAGTTTCAGCAGACAACATTTACATGCATCACAGCAACTTACATCATATAATTAAAACAATAAATGTCATAACTCTGATGCAAAGTGCTACACAGAGACGTCCCAGTAGTTTATTGGCTAAGACAGCCGCCACGTAACTGAAAACATCTCAATTTTGGGCAGCAGATCTTTGTGCCATGTTTTTCCTCATCGCTCTCTCCCCAACAAATAAAAGTGTGTGTGTGTGTGTGTGTGTGTGTGTGTGTGTGTGTGTGTGTGTGTGTGTGTGTGTGTGTGTGTGTGTGTGTGTGTGTGTGTGTGTGTGTGTGTGTGTGTGTGTGTGTGTGTTCATGTTCACTCAGGGAAGATGCTGGTTCTGGGCACTTTGTTTAACCTGGAGGAGCCAGTGTTGACAGTAGCAGCAGCTCTCAGCGTTCAGTCACCCATCCTGCGCAGTGCGCAGCACAACCCAGACTGTGCCACTGCCTGCCAGCCCCTGCACAGCAACCATGGAGACCCCTTCACCCTGCTCAACACCTTCAATGCGTGGGTGGAGGTCAGTATGGGCATTATTTGTGATAGTGGCTGTTTAATATAGAAATCAGTGTGATGAGCCCAATAAAAATATAACTGTCACAATTAATTATGGGTTTTCATGTACATAAAACTGCAGATTTCGTATCACAACAGGTTAAAGGTGAAAGAGGTGGTGGGTCCAGGAAGTGGTGCCGGAGGAGAGGCTTGGAGGAGCAGCGGCTCTATGAGATGGTCAATCTGCGCAGACAGTTCAAGGTACTGAAATCTACAAGATTTGATCATGTTTCTAGGTATGAGAACTGTTTTCCATTATGTACTTCCTCTGTGGTTATCAGGACCTGTTGAAGAGTCACGGCCTGCTGGAATCAGAGTCCAGTGCTCCTTCCAGTGGCGACCGTGGGCAGCGCACAGAGAGGCTGACCGAAAGGAAGAAGCTGCATCAGCTGAAGAGAGACCACGAGCAGCAGGAGGGCAGCAGACGTAAAGTCCTGAGGCTGGAAGAAGGCCAGGATGGAGATGTATCCTCAGGATCAGACTCAGAGCAAGCAGGCAAAGGCAGGAAGAACAAGGAAAAGTCAGCTCAGAGCATGGACATCCAGGTGAAAGCAGATAACAGCACAACATGGAAAATAACAAAGCAGCACAATACCTCCCTCCAGCAGCATTAAAAAAAGGATTGTTCAACATTTTTAAAAAAGAACCCGTTGTCACGATTCCTGTAGTCATAGCAATTATCTTTTTTTGTCAATGCAAGCTGTTTCCAGACCAGTGGAGCAGAGCTATGCTACTTAGTTCTACTATGCAGCTAATGGTATTTTTGATTTCCCTCATCAAACTCAACAAATACACAATCCAGCAACTCCCAAATCCTGTGGTGAATGAGTTGTAACCTGCACATTCACCATGCTATGAAACAATAACTGTACCATTACCACACATGATGCAAATCCTCAGGACTACTTTCTTCAGTAAGCCACATAGCTGTAATAAAGATGCACTTTTGAGATCACTTCACCAAGCAGCCGTGTCTGGAATGTGAGCTTTAAATTTACCACGGAAAACCTGGTGAATGTGCAGGTCACAACTCGCCCACCACAGTGTTTGGGAGTTGCTGGGTTGTGTATTTGCTGAGATGCTCATACTTTTCAACTGGCCAACATTTCTAGAAATATCTTTGTATCGTCTTTTGTAATATAATTTCCTGCGATACTTAATTTGGGATTTTCATTAGTTGACATTTATAATCATCAAAGTTAAAAGAAATAAACACTTGAAATCGATCAGTCTGTGTGTAATGAATGATTATAATATACAAGTTTCACTTTTTGAATAGAATTACTGATATAAATCAGCTTTTTCATGATATTCTAATTATATCACCAGCACCTGTAGAAGTGTTTTTATCTTTAAGTATGTCTGAGGCTCTGACTGATCTCTGTTGTGTTCGGTCTCCAAAGGATGTGAAGTTCCTGTTGCGTCACAACGTGTCAGAGCTGCAGGAGGCAGTCAGCATCAGCCAGGACTTGTCCTCCCGCCAGCAGGCTCTGCTCAAGCTGCTGCTCTGCAGAGGCCTTTACCCTCAGCTGGCTCTGCCTGACGAACACAACACCAACCGTAAGGACTCTGACCAGGTCAGGCCACGTTCTAATTATACAGTAAAGTGAAAGGACTCGTGTCAGTAAAGCAGTTGTTTATAAAGCGACGGATCATTGTCTTTAAATTTGTGATTTTACATTGTTTAGGTGTTTCACACAAAGAATAAGCAGGGAGTGGTGATCCACCCCACCAGTGTGTTTGCCAGTGACCCAGAGGTGTTACATGTGCCTGAGGACGACACCAGACAGATGGGTGAGCCTCTTAAACTTCTATAAAAAGCAACACATGGACAATTTTTATTTTTTTTGTAACTTCGTGTTCCACTTTATCCGTGTTCAGGTCGCTGGGGCAGCAGCTTCAGCAGGGAAGTCCAGACTTTCCCTCTTTTTGTAACTTGTACATTTCTTATTTAAAATAGGTCCACATTGACAAGGCATAAAATCACAGTTCAGCATTATCTTCTCTCAACGATAGTAGATATGGAAAAACATAAGTAAAAAGAATACAAATAAATAATGCAAGAAAAAGAAAGGAAAGAAAAAAGAAGACAGACAAAAAGGTACATAGTACACATAGTACACAAAAGCCTAAATGAAACAGTAAAAACCAGTTGCAATAATAGAAAATGTCTTAATATGAGAGTTTATGAATGTTTATATATTGTCTATTAATAAACACTGAAGATGTCCTTATAGCTGCTTATAACTACATTATAATGTGTTATACATATGTATATACTGGTTATAAAAAGTGCTACGGAGTGAGGAAAGTGTTTTGTCTTGCGTCGTCGTGCCTCACCTGCCGCTCCCTCTTTGTCTCTCGTTTCCTGGCTGCAGGAGCTGATAAAGGGGACAGCAGCAGACACCAGCTGCTGGCTTTTGTCACTCTGCTGGAGACCAACAAGCCATATTTGTCCAACTGTGTGCGTGTTCCAGCACTGCAAGTCAGTACTTGATTTGAGACAGCTCTTTTCCCACCACAAATGGCTGAATATCTTTTTTTTTCAATCCTCACAGATTAACCCAAATAATGTTCCATGTGATGCTAAACAAACCTGAAAATCTGATGATAAACAAATATTAGACAGTTTTGTGCTAATGACTTGATTGACAATTGACATTTAAGTCTTACACTGTAAAACTTTGCTGTGAAATCTGCAGTTAATTACTGTGTTAAATAAGGTAACGTTGCTGTAAATGATTATTACGGTAGATTGTTGTATATTTTACATAAATCACAATAGTGGAAGTATTAGTGTAGAAAATCACAGTCATCAAAGAGTTACTGATACAGTTAATCACCCATTACTGTAAATGCATCTGAAATAACAGTATTTAACAGTAAAGACACAATACTGTAAATAGAAGTACAGTATTTCTACTGTAAAAAATAACTGCAGTAACTTTCTGGATAAATGCTGCCAGTTAGTTACTGTAAATTGTAAGGTAGCGGTTTTACAGTGATACAAGTCTGATTCCTGTTCAGTAAAATAGTTTTGCCATTAAAGATAATATTACATAGAATTTTTTTTCTATATATTTATAATTACATTTCACATATTTTCATCAAACTTAACATATTTGAATATTATTGAAAAATATCATATGTCACAGAACCACCTGTGAAATATATTTGTCGTTGTGTGCAACATATCTTTCATATACTTCTCAGCTGCAGTAGTACTGATTGTCTGTATGTGTTTACCAGACTCTGCTGCTGGTAGCCAACTCTGTGGACAGTAACGCTGACTGTACGCGTCTGGTGGTGGACGGGTGGCTGGAGTTAGAGCTGAGGGTGCCAGAGGAGGCCCTGAAAGTGCTTTCCACGTCTCTTAAACTCAGGGCAGAGTGGGAGCGTCTCCTGCTGGTCCAGCTGGGACAGAGCCATGCGGGAGTAGAAGCAGCTCAGGGGGTGTCCCGCAGGGCTATGGAGAAGCTGAGTGAAAACATGTTCCGCTTTCTGCTGTACACCGAGGTACTGAAGCTGTGCTGATCTGCTGCTGGCTACAGTTCACAATACATTACAAAAGGAGCAATAACAATAAGTAGCTTGTACAAATGCTCTTTACTAAAACTTAGAATAGTCCGTTGTGTCAATGTTTCCTTATATTTTGTGCTACAAATATAGTAGATCTGACAGAATAAATATGTAATAGTAACAAAGTAACACAAAACCACAATAAATCATAAAAAATACATGCACAAAACAAACAAAAATATCACCATCAACCATTTGTGCAGTTGAAAGTTGAACTAATCATTAAGAGTTTTTGTTAGTAGTATATACACTACTCACAATAAGTCAGGGATATTGTGAGAGAATCAATAGATTTCATACATTTTTGGGGTAATAAATATTAAACTAATAAAAATGGTATTTCTTCTAATTTATTATTAGTAATATCAAGGGAACTTTTTTACTTATTTTATTATAATTCAGACCAAATAGGAAAAGCACTCATGTAAATAATAATATTCCTAACTTATTGTGATTAGTGTAAGCCAAAAATGAACAAAAATAGAAACAACTTTACTGAAAATCAAAGTAGAAAGAAAATTGAAGAAACACAATTAAAAAAACATAAAATACATGACACTAACCTGCATTGTTGTATCTGATGCTGTGATGATGTTTTTTTTCCCATACATTCTGTATGCTTCTTATTTCTCCTAGATCAGTTACAGCCTACGGCGGCTCACAGCTTTTCAGACCCAGAACCTGTACATCGGCCCTCAGCCTGAATCAGGCACCAAAACTTCAGATCCAAATCCACTGTTTCCAGGAGTCGAGGCCAAGCCGCACCCTATTAAAGGAGGCTTATGCGTCACCAGTTTTTTCACCTACAACTGTCTGGCAGTGAGTGAAACAGTAGCAATATTAAAATTAGAAAGAGATAGAAATTAAATTCTTCATCAATGTTTTGATATTACCATTATATTTATTTTATGGGTTTTATTGATGATGCATTTTCTGGATGTTACCTCTTCCCTAGATACAAATGTTAAACAGCTGTGGAGTTTATGTTTTTCCATACATGCACAATTTATCACATATATCAAGCAATAAATATTTTATCAACTGTTTAACTTAAAATGAATTGATCACCTTGCTAGACCATAATATGTGATATATGTCATATCCATCCTTGTGATTTTACTGTATGATTTGCAGGACTCAAAGGATCTCTATAGTGAGTGTTTACGCACTTTCTGGACCTGTCCTAACTGTGATCTCTACCTGCCTTTGACTCCACTGGAACGCATGCAGCATGAGGCCTCCTGCAGGCCAGCAGGAGAACAGCAGCTGGATGAAGGTCAGAACACTTTACTGGTATTTATTTTGAGGTATCTTTTGACATCAGGTTACTGCAACACATGCGCCAGCTCAAACATTCAGCAGCTGACTTCATATTGATGCCTGTGACTTTGAAAGACAATAATGTGTGTGTTTTCAGAGGAAGGCAGTGAAAGGACAGCAGGCACCTCCTCCTCCATGTCCAGTCTTACCAGAGTTTATCATTGTGACGTCTGTGATGAAGACCTGACCCTCACCTCTACTGAGATCCTCAAGCACAAAAGGCAGCACGCTTACTCTGCCAAGTAACTCACCACAGCACCTGGAGGAGAAGAACTTACATAGTTTGTGTCTGTTATGTTTTGTAAGTGGAATAAAGTTGTTGTTTTTAATGTAACATTCACATCACTTTATTTATACTTATTTATACTTAAGGAACTATATGGAAAGATATTACTCCCCAGAAATGGTCATTAAATATGTTGTATGTTGTAGATGTCGATATTTGGAAATATACTTGTAGGAGCCATTTTTGAAATGGTCAACCAAGCTATATGGTGAAAGGTATTTTTGCCTTAGTTTTTTTATATTGAACATGTGAATCCACATAGCTGCATTTTTGACTCATGTTTTTTGTTATTTTGTAGAGAAATATAAAGGAAAAAGAGTTCCCAAATAACTGGAAAGGGTCTCAGCTACAATTATGCAATTAATAAAATGATAAGGAATTAAATAGAATATCTAATGATGGAGAATGGTAATCTGGAGATTGTCCTACATTATGACTCCTTTAATGAATTTCTTGATGATTTCAGTAAAATAAAATGCACAATTTATGAAGTGCTTTCAGGAGAGAATGGATAAAATGATCAATCAAGGCGATACTTACCAGAGGTTGCTCAGTTCCAGGAATTTAAAAAAAATACTGACAAAGGATGGATACCAGACACAGAAAGTTTCGAAACGCACACAAGAACAACAAACCACAGAGAAAAGGGAAGAAAAGTATTTCTGTTGCTTGTTTAGATGGTAAGTAAGCTTTCTTGGAACAATGATATGATATAATATATGAAAAAACAGATCTTCTACAGTCACATCTTCCATGTATAAAGATTTGAGCTGAAGGATTCTGTACAAGCTGAAGGTCTTAAGAAACTTGGTCTTAAAATAGAAGAAGTCGTGCTGATTAGAAACAGTGCAGAAATAAAGAAACACTGACTATATGATGAGATGGATGGACAGACCAGTGTGCGTTCAAAGCAAAAGAATATTGCAAAACACCAGATGGTCCAAGATGATGATGACAATGCTGTGATAAAAGGCAGCCATGTTTCTACACATCAGCCACATATACTCAATTTAAGCACCTATTGTCAACATTAGGCTACAACATTACAAAATGTTTATAAAGTTTACAAAATTCTCCAAAATTCACACAGTGCAATTCACAGTGCAGCAAGGAAACCAACTCAAAAGACTCTAAAATAAGACACATCTATACTGCAAAGACCATGCAACTCAAGAAACATGAAGAGAAAGTTAAATTCTTTAAACCAGTGAAATATGTTTAGGGTGTGTTACAGTTTTTTCTCAGGCATGTTTGTGGATTTCTCACATTAATATTAATATTTCCACCACAGTTCAAGCTCCACAACATTCAGTCATTTGTTCCCATCATATCTGCAGTTTCTTATTCCTTCAATTCCTTCAAACAAATTCAAAAGGCTTTTAGACATGTGTCCACTGCTTTCATACAACTTTCTGCTGTTTGATAACATTATTATTCGCTTGTGTCATGCCATTCAAAATAAACTATACTTGTGATTGATGAATAGTCATTTTCTATAAAAGTAATAGTCCTAATTTAATTGCTTGAGTCATTACATACAAAAATAGTTGTCAAAATCTGTCAAGAAGTCAAATTCTATATTTATTTTTCCCTAAAAATGTCTCTTAAAAAGAGCAATTTCTCTCAGGTAAACCTCAGCTTTGATGAGAAGGACTGTGTGAAGCTTTTGTTATTGAATGTGCATGAATGACGTGCATGCACGGGGCGTACCAACTGGCCTCAGCGGTGTCTTGTGCACGGGGGTAAGTATGCAGCAGAGGCAATTTCTTTAAGACTGCAAGGGAAGCTGAACTTCCCCTGCCCTGTCAAATAAATGGCCAAATTTGTGCAGCTGTATTAACATTTTATTGACTATAAATCTGTTAGAACATGTCCATCTTGAAGACGAGTTCTTTCAGAATCAGCTACTTATCATAAATAAATAAATTACTTGTCCGTACATTCCCGTACAGCTTCCTGGTATTTTCACATAGACGCTGAGCGTCTCTGGGACTGCATGCGGCTGCTTTCGCCTCAAAACTCGGTGACCATTGGATAAATGCTGAGAATGTGAGCCAGATGCTGAGCATCTCTGGGAGTGAATGGAGTGGGCTGGCCTTGATGCTGAGAGACCGCATACTGATTGGAGGAAAAGCAGAATGTAGTTTTGACTGACAGGTTTCAAAAATATATAAAGTCACCTCAGCCGCATGATATTAGTCCCATCACGGATTTTGCATGCGAAGTTGAATGACAAGCAGAGGCTGCTTGTTGGCTTTTCCATAGCGAAATACTTAATTCTTACACTGTAAATAAATCACACTCACTCACATTGTTTCTTCTTTAAATAATAATGTTTTCTTGTTCTTATTGTTATTCTTGTTGCTCTAGTGTTTTGTTTGTTTTTTTATGATGTATGGCAAATATGAGCTTCCCCTGAAGATCAAAAATTGCCACTGGTATGCAGCCTTCCTGGGTCTCACAAGAGGCAACAGTACATCTCGCACCACAACACTCAACGTGGGAATCGCCTAGCCTGGAGCTGGTAAGTCAAACCCCCTTACGCTGGATCAGCCCACCCACAAAAACCATGCCTTTTTCAAAATAGCTTTAATTTCCAGATCCCTGGGACTGTGCAGTGTATGGAGTACAGGGATTGTAATCAATATCTTCGGAATTCTAGAAGGAACAGGGAGGCAAAACTTCAGTGTGGCTGGCTCTGTTTTCTTGATCCCTAGGGATGGCCAGGAACGCACCGCTCTGTCGGGCTGGTCCTGATCATCTCTCAGGGGGAACCCATTTCAGGATAGCTCCCTTAGCACACTATAGCTTCCTTAGATTTTGACCGAATGCCCCCTCGCTATTTTTTAAACATTTTCTCCTGCTTGTTTTTTCGCTCAACTCACCCCACCCCTCCTAAAACCACCATTTTTATCACCACTTCGTGGGACTGACAACCATTCGCTCGCCTGTTTGCGGATTTCCCCTCCCCTCTGCCCCCCCATCAAATTAGATATCTGACTAGGATCACCTAAACTAGGACCTTCTACAAAATAGGACCTCCTCCCCCCCTAAAAAATCATATTCTAAAACAAAGAAACAAAACAAGAAAAACAAAGAAGGTTTTCTGTGAAAATTTTGCACTGTTTTAAAATTACATGACATTTTGTTGCTCTAGCTGAGAGAATGCATTTTCAGCAATGAAAATATAAAAGCCTGAACCACTGAAAACAATAGCTTTACCAAGTGAATATCCTGTTCAAAATAATAGCATTCTACATAAAGTTAAAAGCAAACGCCCTCTCCTAGTTTAAATCCTATTTAACTAATAGGTTCCAGTTTGTTAGCATTAACCAGCAATACTCAATAGTCACTTATAGTGTCCCACAAGGGTCAGTCCTTGGGCCCATTTGTTTACTCTATATATGCTGCCCTTGGGTAATATTACTAGAAAATATGGCATTAATTTCCACTGCTAGGCAGAAGACACACAGCTATACTTATCAATTAAACCCAATCAGATCAGGCTAGTACATGAACTAAGCGCCTGTTTTAGAGACATAAAGACCTGGATATCAATATTAATTATCTGTTACTCAACCCTGATAAAACAGAAGTTATTATATTAGGCCCTAAAAGTGTTAGAGAGTCCCTATCTGAGCAGATAGTCACTCTAGATCAAGGGTCTCAAACTCGCGGCCCGCGGGCCAAATGCAGCCCGCCGGATGCTAGTTTGAGGCCCCCGCCTTGATATGAAAATTTAATGTTAGTGCGGCCCGCGCAAGTTTAGTACGGTGGCCGAGAACCCTCAATGATGCAAATAACGGAAGTGAATTACCGGGGACTATAATTGGCGGTGCACCTGTAGTTTTTATGTGAGCGAAGAAGACTGAATATGAAGAAGAGGAGGTCTTGTAAAGCAGAAGTAATTAGGGGCAAATAATTGTTTCTCCAGTAGGTGCCGCTGTATGACCATTATGGCCAGCAAGGATGATTGATGAAGAAGACTGGAGGTTCCACGCATGCGCGGGTTGTTGCCGCTGTGCTGAATACACGTATAAACCACGGATGTAAACAACCCGCCGCTTCCTTCACCAGTGCTGCTGAATACACATTTAAACAGATAAACAACACGCCAGTGTGGCTGTCACCGGAGCCGGGTGCTTCGAAGCACCAGACCTGACGTTACACACGCGCAAGAACGGGGAAAATGAGTGACGCTAACACGGAGCTAACACTATTACATATACACACAAGCAAAGTTTTATGTGTATGTGTCCGCATTAGCTCCATGCTAGCCACTAGCCTAACTTTTCAAACTTTATTAATTTATGTATTTAATTTAATATTAAACGGCCACCACAAACACTTTGTGTTTCCATAGTTTCTGACTTTCAACCAATCAACTGTGCCGTGCTGACGTCATATGTAGGCGCAGGACCCTGAGCTGATCTGGTACCAGCGGAAATGACATTCTTTGTATGTCAGCTAAACACTAAAACTGGAACTTCAACACAACAGTGAAAACTAGTGGAATTATATATATTACACAGCCCCAAACATGTCTTCCTTAAAGGCTGAAGTGAAGAGAAAGGTTGGTGATGAGCACAGACAATTTCAGGAAAAATGTTGAAAGCCTGATGCGGCCCAGCCTCAACCAGACCCTAGCTCCAGCGGCCCCCAGGTGAATTGAGTTTGAGACCCCTGTTCTAGATAATGTGAGGATAGCCTCCAGCGCCACAGTTAAAAACCTAGGAGTTTTATTTGAGCCGGACTTATCATTCAAAGCATAACATAGCCAGAATTAGAAATATCCTGTCCTAAAATGATGCTGAAAAATGAATCCATGCGTTTGTTACATCTAGACTAGATGTAACTCCCTATTCGTAGCGTGTCCTAAAAGTTCCCTAAAAAGTTTTCAGTTGGTTCAAAATGCAGCGGCTCGTTTACTAACAGGAACTAATAGAAGAGAGCACATCAGCCTCATACTCCAAGCCCTTCATTGGCTTCCCGTTGAGTTTAGAATTAAATTTAAAATCCTACTTCTAACTTACAAGACAATTAATGGTATGGGCCCCTTTCATCTTAAAGGTGCTCTGCCATGTACCACTGTCCATCATTAATAAACAGTATCTAGTTTCTACTTGGTCTTTTCATCACTATTAACCCGGAGTGCTGTATAAAGATACCACACTGTATCTGACAATAATAACATTAGAAAAGTGTAGGTTCTGCAACAGCTCCTGGGCGACACGGTGGAGCAGGGGTTAGCGCTCACAGCAAGAAGGTTGCAGGTTCAAGACCTCCTTGTGAAGTATCAGTAGTTTCTGAAGTACAGGATACCAGAGCGCCTACATTCTGATCAGGGCAGGAATTTTGAAAGTGCAGTGATTGCCGAGTTGTGCAAATTGTATGAAGTGAAGAAAACCTGCACAACTCCACATCATCCTCAAGGGAACCCCCAGTGTGAAAGGTTCAATCGCACTTTGCATGACCTCCTCCGTACACTTCCTCCTGAGAAAAAGCACCGTTGGCCTGAATACCTGTCAGAACTAGTGTATGCATATAATGACACGCCACATTCAACCACTGGGTATTCATCCTACTACCTACTGTTTGCAGTACACCCACATCTACCAGTTGATGCACTGCTGGGCCATGAGCCGGAGCAGAGTAATCAACCCGACCGGTTAGCTGTACACCAGGAGCGTCTTCAGGACGCCCATGCCAGAGCAAGAGAGTATACTGAACGAAAGGTGGAGGACAGACTAGCTCAACAACAAAAACATGTGTACTGTCTAGATGTTGAGGTGGTACAGCGTGACCATCCACCTGGAAGAAATAGATCCAGGATGCTTGGTCATCCACGGCATACCATGTGGTTGAAGTCCAAGGAACCACATACACCATGAAGCCACTTGATGGAGGGCCGGTGAAAAGAGTGTATAGGTCAAATTTGCAGCCATGTGTGTACCCTTTACCAGCTCAGAGGTGACTTTGTAATCCAGCGTTTCCCAAGGATGAACCTGCCTCGAGGCATGAGCTGGAGGTGGAGTTTATGGAACCAGAGTTCCTCTTGTAAGAGAGAGTGACATGTCCAGCAGCTAGAGGCTCTTGGGAGCTTGAGAAAATGGGCCCAATGATTGTTGAGATGGAAAACCAGGAAGAGACGGAAGGAATGGACAACAGTGAAGATAGGCGTCAAAAAGAGAGGAGCGACACACTGGAGATGTTGGAAATGGAACCGGTACCATGTTCTCAGCTACTGTCAGAATCATGCTCTGTGCCTGCAGAGAAGCCAATGGAGAGGCCGGTGCCTGCTCCCCGGAGGAAAAAGGAGGAAACAGTCAGTGGTTACACACCCATTCCTCCTCCACAGAAGAGTCAGAGAACAACAGACGGGAAAAACAGAAACCCTTTTAACTCGCCCATGTCATCCTGCAGTGTAGTGTCTTTTAGCCCAGATTTACTGTCTCAGGTGTTAGCGGGTATGGTCCTTTATTCATCACAACTTAAAGGGGCTATGGGTACAGAAGTCACCGAGGATGTTGACTTGTAGCAGGGGAGAATGTAGCCAAGTCAACAGGAGTTACTGTGTTTTGTGTGAGTTGTGCCAATGTTTTGTATATGTCCGTCCGCTCTGACACACCTGTGCAGGTGTGTCAGAGCGGACGGGTCACTGAGCTGTCCGGTGCATGTCTGTGACAGAGGACTTTTGTTTTCTTTTGACGGTCGAGGGTTCGTTAATTGTCTCCCGTCTGGCTGGAGTCGCCCTAGACTACCGTGGGTCAGCGTAAGTGGCTTATGATATATATATATATCCAGTCCTCTCCTTTGTTGACCTGGTCACATTTATGTTCATTATGGTGTTGTGAGGAATTTTCTTACCTTTGACTGAGCCAAGAGAAAATGTTGCCATGCCATGCCATGTTAGCTAGTTGATGCAGCAGCACTCATGAACCCAGGAACAAGCGGTGCACATGCATAGTTTCACTGGGAATCTGGAGACAGGGGGTTGGTCTTGTGCTGTGTTTTTTTTTTCTAAATACTGCCTCTTCGAAGCGAGTTTCCAAGATCATCCACCCTACCTTTAACTTTATATAAATGATATTGTGATGAACAAGAACTTGAACTTGAGAAAGTGGGGGCTCGTCTGGGATCAAAATTTCCCTTAAAGGAGACCTGGCGATCAATTAAAAGTTGAAAAAATTAAATAAAGGTAAGCTTGTTTTGCTTTTTTGGAAAGAAAAATAGTGTGTGGCTGGTAAGTGGAAAAAAAGAGAGATGGAGATGATGGAGATGGAAAATCCTTCACTTGACAAAATTGACAAATTAAGAAAAGTTAATTTAATGCAAATAGCTGTCCATTTCAATATCTCATTTCATAAACATATTCTAAAAAGAGAATTAAAATCATTGGTTATAGGTAAGTTGGTGGAACTAGGAGTGATTGTGTTTCCAGTGCTGCCTGATTCACCTGCGTCTGCATAGGCTAAAGAATGGCCCAGAACGCCGTTCACGCTGCCGCGCTATGATCCTCCCTCCTCAGCAAGTGTTGATTCCTTGGGTGAGGCAAGACTGAAGGTGAGGCTCGCATGGCTCCAAATGGAGTCCCAAGATTCATGGTAAGGCCCAAAAAGCAATTGCTGCTCTTCCTATGGAAGTCAGCTTAAATTATGACAATGTAAAAGCAGCATCAATTTTGCGTGCCTATGAATTAGTCCCTGAAGCTTACCGCCAGAAATTTCGGAACCAAAGAAAGCCCCCTGTTCAAACTTATTTTGAGTTTGCGAGGGAAAAGGGAAACCTTTTTGATAAGTGGATTGCTGCCTGTAAATCAACAGATTATGATTTTCTTTGAATTAGTTCTTCTTGAAGAATTTAAAAACTGCCTGTCTGAGTGAATAGCTGTTTATTTAAATAAGCAGAAAGTGTTGTCTCTCTCTGCTCCCTCTATTCTGGCTGATGAGTATGTGCTTACGCATAAATCTATGTTTCAGTCAGCTTCTGAAAAACCTCGTGCTTCAGCACCACAGACTGTGCAAACTAGGGTGTTTAATAAAAAAGAGGAGCGAGATTGCTTTTACTGCCACCAACCTGGACATCTCATAGCCAACTGCCCCACATTAAAACAAAAAGAACAAAATGGGAGTGGGTCGCCTCCTAAAGGCGTTGGGTTGATTAAAACAGAGAAATGTCCTGAATCTAACCTTGTGTCCTCTGTTTGCCCAAATCCATGTTTCGAGCCATTTTTGTTTGATGGGTTGGTATCGCTAACGGGTAAGTCTGTTGATCAGTGTCCGGTGCACATTCTCAGAGACACCGGTGGCTCTCAACCTTGCTCTGCAGGGAATCGGGATGGGTTATGTCCCCCAGCCTGTCCACAAAATTCATCTTGAGTCCAAAAGGATAACTGGGTTTTTTCCTGTGGGTGTTTGTACCGCTCTGCCCATAAAAGGGGTAGTATTGTTGTTGAGAAATGACAAAGCTGGTGGTAAAGTTATTCCTACACTTGAGGTATTGGCTTCCCCTCAGAGCGTCCAAATTAAGGATGAATTAGAATCTGAAAATTTTCCCTCGTGCCATAACATGGGCACAAGCCCAAAACTTGACGAATTTTCTCTTTCTGATTCTGTGATTATGTCTGCTTTTTCCGAGGAAAAATGCAAGCCCTGTGGCTGACAAATGTCCCGCATCTCTGCTCTCTGAATCTGGTAAGCAATGCGCGCTGACGGTCAGAATCCTTGTCGGAGAGTCTGACGCTGCCGGTGGACAGTGAGCGTCTCACCGCTGCGCAGGGGGCTGACCCGACCCTGCGACATTGCTTTGAAAGTGTGGTGAGTAGCAATGAAGCAAGTGTTGAAACAGTGGCCTTTGTGTTAAATAAAGATATACTAATCTGTAAATGGTGTCCTTCTGTGTCCAATTCTGAGCATAGTGTTTTTGATCTGATCCTAAAACACTTCTTTTGGCCTGGATTAAAATCTTACGTTGCTAAATTCTGCCACTCTTGCCATTCATGTAATTGTTGGTAAGCCAAATCAGGTAATACCTCCTGCTCCACTCCATCCTATCCCTGTTATAGGTGAACCATTTGAACGCATAATAGATTGTGTTGGACCATTACCTCGTTCTAGAACTGGAAATCAATATTTACTCACAATAATGTGCGCCGCTACTTGTTACCTCAAGGCCGTTCCACTGCATAAAATCACCTCCAGCTCCGTAGTGAGGGTTTTGACTAAATTCTTCTCCACCTTCGGTCTACCTCGGGTAATCCAGACAGACCAGGGCACAAACATTCAGTCATGACTTTTTAATCAAGTCCTTAAAAGCCTTCGGATAAAGCACTCTGTTTCGAGTCCTTATCATCCTGAATCCCAAGGTGCGCTAGAACGTTGGCATCAGACGTTAAAGTCGATTCTCTGTAAGTATTCGGTAGAAATGGATAAGAGTTGGGATGAAGGAGTTCCCTTTGTGTCATTTGCTGCTCCTGAGTCCGTCCAGGAGTCCACAGGTTTTAGTCCAGCAGAGCTTGTTTTTGGACACACACTCCGTGGTCCCCTTAAGTCCTTGCACAAGCCTTTTCTCTCCATTGAATCTCCGCCAGAGAAGAACGTGCTCGACTATGTAAATAAATTTCGTGAAAGATTACAGCGTGCAAACTGACTCACTAAAGAGTGTTTGACCTCCAGATCTGTGATGAAATGCCGTTAAGACCGTTCTGCTGTTTCTCACATTTTTAATATTGGCGATAAAGTTCTTGCCTTACTGCCTATTCCGGGTTCCTCACTCCCTGCTAAATTTACAGGTCCGTATGAGGTCCGTGAACGCCTCAGTGAGACGGATTATATTATTGCCACACCGGAGAGGAGGCATAAAACTCGCGTTTGCTACATAAATATACTTAAGCCGTATTTTTCTTATGATTTAACTAAAACTTCCGCTTCACCCATAAGGTCACCAAAGCCTGCTAGTGCATTAATTATTACTGAGCCTCCTAACATCGATGATGATGACTTAAAAATCCGTCATTCATCTCACCAAACTGCTCATCTGCGAAACTCAGAGATGATTAAAAAGTTCCCTTCCCACTTAAGGTCCCATTTAACTTGCGCGCAATGAAATGACATAACTGCATTGATAGGTCAGTACCAATGCCTTTTTAATGACATCCCCACTCCAGTCCACACCAGTTGTAGTCTACTATAAGTAAAGTCTGATGGCTCTCCTCGATTCATTACAGACTTCTCTAAAGTAAATTCTATCACCGTGACCGATTCATACCTTCTTCCCAGACCACATCATGACCATTCACTCACACACTCACACCTACGGGCAATTTAGAGTCTCTAATTAACCTGAGCATGTTTTTGGACTGTGGGAGGAAGCTGGAGTACCCGGTGAAAACCCACACAGACACAGGGAGAACATGCAAACTCCACACAGAAAGGTCCCAGACCCAGGACCAAGGAGGTCTTGAACCTGCGTCCTTCTTGCTGTGAGGCAATAGCGCTAACCCCTGCACCACTGTGTCGCCCCAAGTTTGCTGTATGGTGGTAAATTTATTCTCAATGTTCAATAGAGCATGGTTGATCTTACTGTTACAGAGCAAATCTGTTACAGAAAGTTGACCCCGAATGATGGTGAGTCTGTCGCTTTTATGTCTTGAGATCAAAGCAATCACAAGGACAACAAAGCCATTTAAATATAAACAAATGGAGTGGTGGGACTCCATTTCAGAGAACAGAGCAAGAAGGTTTCCCTGTGGTGAGTTCACACCTAAGGGAGGAAGGGCCACTTGAAATTCAGGTAACCTACAGTCACATGGTTTAAACAAGAAAAGGAGCATCCAGTCTCCGAATATTAATGTAGTTACCACATTCCATCAAATTAAGTTTACAGCCACTGAGGTAACAACTCAGAGAAGACAGACACAAATTTGTCATTTAGAATTAGGTTGTAAAACTAGTCTAAATAATCATAAAAAATACAGAGGATCTAAATGCCAAACATCAAAAATATCACCTTTTGTACAGAAAACCTGAATTCTCTTCCTCCACCAATTTGAACTGGTAGTGTTACAATGGAGTACATGATTAAATGGTTTGCAAATCAAAAAACAGAGCAAGTCAAAGTCAAAAAATAACATAACCCAATGACCCTTTTCTTTTACCCAGTCAAATAAGCCAATGGAGATAGGCTTATGTAGTGTCCTGGCAACAGCTTTCATATAGTTAATTATTTTTGGATAGTAGCATTGCAATCAGGTATTCTGAGCTGGAGTGGTGATGGGAATGATGCTGTAACAGAAACAGTTCAAGTGTCAACCAATCGTCAAGTTCTAGAACATACAGTACAGGTGAATGTTGCATTTTTTGTCCTTCTTCCAGAGTGACAGTTTTAGCAGGTTTTTTCGTAAGTGGAGGCCGATTATGCTGTGCACGATAGGGTCAGGATCAGATAGTGAATGGTGCGGTCTGTTGGGAAAGCTTTGTGTTGTTTTTTTGTTCTTTGTTTAGTTGGTGTCTGTTAAATTGAGTTATTCCTCATTTTGTTTTCGCATTATCCGTCATTGCGTCATCTGTCTTTGCATCAACAGCTGAGCTCTTCTGTTGGCTCTGGAACCTTCCTGCAGTGGTTGGTGTAAAACCGTTGTCCTCTCAGGTCTATTGTTGCTTTGCAGTTCCTCTGCTGCTCCATCATCTGCTGCTGAGGTTTCCCTGTCAGGATCCCTCTGGTGCATGGAGGAGGAAGAGTATGATGCAATGACCCTCACCTTGACTGCTTGGTGGTTGGTCTGCAGTTTCCTGGCTGTTTTCACACGTTCGGTCCCTATGAGGAAGAGTCTGAAAACAGCTTCTTTTTGTCTGTGTGAATAGACTAAAATAAGAGAGGTTAAATGTTGGTTTCCACAGGAAATGCTTTCCACGGTCATAGATGGTGTCTCTGAGGGAGTAGTTCATCTTCTTCTGGATGTTTACTGCCTCCGCTACTCTTCTGCTCTGCTGTCATCACATCTACTGATCCTCCACTTCTGCTCAGGTTGCTCCTCTTCTCCACCGTCAGAACATCTACTGGCCATCCACCGCTGCTCAGGTGACTCCTCTGTTTGGCCATCTGTTGAGCTGCTTGAATTCTTCCAGGAATTCAGTTGACATTATTGTGAGTTTTAAATCGATGTTGGTTGACCTTCACACTTGTAACTGCTGTATTTGTGGTCAAGCGGGCTATGGTTGCACGTTCAGTCACTAGAAGGAGGACACTGAACAGATTCTTCTTGTCTGTGAATTGACTAAATATCAGAAATTAGAGCAGGGCAGAGTGAGAGCATGGACTGATCCATCCCTTCAGCTGTTGTCTATCTTGATGTTGTTCAGAGAGTCATTTGTGCAATGAAAAGACTATATCTGAATTGATGCCTAGTGAAAAATTTTGTCTTGAAACAATATTTTTCAACAAGTAAACAAAGTAGTGTCGCAGGGTGTGTGTGTGCATTCAGGTGTCCGCTCCCCTTCCCCCCTGCTCTAGTTATCTGTGATTGTACTGTGGTGATTAAAGCTGATCCGCTTCACCTGGCGACTCTGGGCTGCGCGGTGTGATTGGTGCACGGTGAGGTGTGGGTTGGGCTATACAAGGTTGAGGTTTCTCTACAGAAGGGGTGGACAGGAAGAGGAAGACGGACGCGGCGGGACCACCAACGCGGAGCATTGAGTCAGGCGTACAGCTGGGTTGACTGGAGTCAGACAGCGGCTGAGACCGGAACGCTACAGCGGTGGAGCGCGGCAGGCTGAAAAAAGACAAGCGTGTGACCGGCCAGCTGAAGAGACCCATGTGCGGAGTATCGCAGCCGTGATTGGTGAGGCGGTGTCTGACAGAGCGCAGTGAAAGAGAGGAAGACTTCAGAGGCTCGCGGAGGGGTGAAGTACGCTTCACTCCTCCTTCAGCTAAGTACCTCTCTGTAACTGCTTGCATCTTGAAGATTAATAGTCCATAACATCGAAAGGATCTCAACAACTGATTATCTTCTCCGTGTTGAAGATCCAAATTTATTGATTTATTTCGCGTTCCCTGATTTGGTTTTCTGTGGACATTTGAATTTTAGAATTGTCTTATTTTTCGATTTTGTTTATTAATTTGGACTCTGAAACTTTTGGGGAATAGTACAGACCGTGTTCTTTAGACTATTAACCTATCTAATGCTCATGATATTGTGGCCATCTATAACCGACAACTATACCGAAGTAATTTAGTTTCTTTTTATTGTGCTCAGGCTCCCACTGTCAACCCCTGGACGCAGCCCAACTTTGTAGACCTTCCAAGTGACTGCCCACCACTGGACCCTGTATTGTGCATTGTTTCTTTAAGAGACTCTTCCTGAATCCTGGACTGTTTTTAGTACATCTTTCATTTATTATTTTAAATAAACTGTTTCATTACAAACCCCCTTGGGTGCTGATTGTGACAGATTACTCCCCGGTAGAACAAGAACAGAACAGGGATAAATTTAAGGGTTTCAACCCCGTTACACACATTTTATTTATTTATATAGCCCAAAATTACAACACAGTTGTCTCAAAGTGCTTCACAAAATTCAGTCCAAAGTGACCCAGACATCCCCCGTCCTTAGACCCTCCTTCTCGGCAAGGAAAAGCTCCAAAACCCAGTGGGAAAGAAGAAAGCTCGGGGAGAACCATGGACGGAGAGGACTGACAGACATCCATCTTATTGTGCCTCATGAGAGAAAATGCCCTATGTTTAGGGGAAAGTCAGGTATAGGCTTGAGTGAGTGGATTGAGGAGGCAGAAGCGTGTATGAGAGCTCTTCATTTGGGTACATCAGATCGGGCTTTCTTCCTGTTTGACCACTTGGAAGGGGAAGCACGGGAAGAAATAAAGTATCGTTCCATTGCAGAGCGGGGGGGACCCAGCTAAAATTATTGCTGCTCTCCAAGAGCTCTATGGGTCCTCTGATTCCTATATAGCCCTGCAGGAGGCCTTTTTCTCTCGCCGGCAGCAGGAGGGGGAGACCCTCCGCAAGAGTTTTCGCTCGCCTTAATGAGTCTTATGGCGGCTATCAAACAACGTGCACCAGATGGTATGATGAATGCAGATGTTTTGCTGCGTGACCAATTTGTTGAGCAGGTACTTGATGGTGCTCTCCGGAGAGAACTTAAACAGTTGGTCCGCAGGAAGCCCATGGCTGACTTGCTTGAGGTTCGGGGCGAGGCAATTAGATGGGAACGTGAGGGCATGCCAGGTGGTGTTAGGCTACGAAGCAATTCTCTTCCCTCTGTGCGTGGCATCCAATATGGGGTCCAGGGTGGTCCGCTGGTATCAGCTAGATCACCCCAAGGGTCTGAATTGAGTGAGATTAGGGAGATGTTGAAACTACAGCAAGAGCAGCTGAATCAGCTCACTCTGAGCCTTTCCCACTTACAGAGCTCCCACCAGCGTAGTCGCTCCCCTCATCATGGCCCCATAATCTGCCGACGGTGTCGACAGCCTGGTCACTTTGCGCGGGAGTGTGAGGGGGTGCATGTTCCCCTGCACTCTCAGCTTCCTTCACTTGCGTCACCTCAGCAGTTGGGTAGACGGCCTCATGCTTCTCAGTCGTCGGAAAACTAGCACCCGCCGTGTTGCAGAGCCACAATTCGGCGGATGTTAGGACTGGCTCGGATGAGGGGGAAGCGAAACTCATTGCATCTTGTCCACATTTGGATGTGGTCATGCAAGGAGTGAAGCTCCCTTGCTTGATTGACACTGGGTCAATGGTGTCGACTGTCACGGAGAGTTTCTTTCTCCAGCATTTCCAGCCCTGGGGTTTTGAGAAGCTTAAGGCTTGTCACTGGCTGCAGCTCAGAGCAGCCAACGGGTTGGCTATCCCCTATATTGGGTACTTGGAGCTGGATGTTAAGCTCTGTGGCACATTTATTCCACGATGTGGGGTGCTGGTCGTTAAGGACCCTTCAGATGGTGCTCCGAGAGTCCCTGGTGTTCTAGGGATGAATGTCATCCGGCGATGTTATCGTGAGCTTTTTGGTCAGTATGGTTTGGCACTCTTTGATTTGCCCTCGGTATCAGAGGCCCCAACACCGGTTCTGCAGGCTTTACAGTCATGCCATCTGGCCAATGTGCAGGCTCCAAGGAATGCCCCGGGTGCTGTTAAGGTGCGGGGGAGGAAGGCGTGTCGCATCCTTGGTGGCACGATGAAGATTGTCGCAGCCACCTGCTCTGAACAGTACTCTAACACCACGGTACTGTTTGAGCCCTTGAGCTCCGGTCTTCCTGCCGGACTTCTGGCTTCTCCTGCTCTTGTTCGGGAGGTGGGGGGTACAGCTTACATTCCTGTCATTAACGTGGGTACTACCGACGTGTTGCTGTACCCTCGCACCACTGTAGGGATGCTGGATGAGGTTAGAGTGGTCAGCTTGCCAGCAGGTGTCACGGAGGTGCCGGCTTGTGTGGCTACAGTGGCATCTCAATCAGCGGATTCCTCAGTGTCTGACCAGATTGCAGCCATGGACCTCTCTTCCCTGCCTGCTGACAAACAGGCTCAGGTAAGGTCACTGCTGAGCAGGTACACTTCTGTGTTCTCTGCCCACGGAGTTGCACGGAGTTGATATCGCATGACATCCCGCTCTTGGATGATGTTCCTGTCCGTCAGCGTTACCGGCGCATTCCACCCTCGGAGTATGAGGTGGTGAAAGAGCACATCAACAAATTGCTGGAGGCTCAGGTAATTAGGGAGAGTAGCAGCCCATATGCCTCCCCTATCGTGCTCGTTAAAAAGAAGGATGGTAGCTTGCGTATGTGTGTGGATTACCGGCAGCTGAACCAGAAGACCAGGAAGGATGCATTCCCCCTTCCTCGCATCGAGGAATCCCTTGATGCACTGGGTGGTGCCTGCTGGTTTTCCACTATGGACTTAGCCAGCGGGTACAACCAGGTCCCTGTCGCTGAGGCCGATCGGCCTAAAACAGCATTCTGCACTCCCTTCGGTCTTTTTGAGTGGAACCGCATGCCCTTTGGCCTGTGTAACGCCCCAAGCACTTTCCAGCGTTTGATGCAACGAATCTTCGGTGACCAACAATGTCAATCCTTGCTCCTGTACCTCGATGACATCGTGGTGTTCTCTTCTTCCATTGAGCAACACCTGGAGAGGCTAGAAATAGTGCTTGGGCGGCTGCTGAAAGAAGACCTGAAGGCAAAACTGGCTAAGTGTGCCTTCTTTCAGAAAGAGGTGCGCTATTTAGGGCATGTGATCTCTGACCAGGGTGTTTCCACTGATCCGAGCAAGGTAGAGGTGGTAGCCAACTGGCAAGCCCCTACAACTATTTCAGAGCTACGGTCGTTCCTGGGTTTTGCCAGCTACTATCGCCGTTTTGTAGAGGGCTTCGCCAAGCTGGCTGCCCCTCTGCATAGGCTAGTGGCCACTCTGGGGAATAAGCGGTTGAAGAGGTCAGAGGTGACAATTGCTGCCAACTGGACGGGGGAGTGCAGTCTAAGTTTTGAAGCCTTGCGAACCAAGCTTACCACAGCACCCGTCCTTGCTTATGCAGACTTCTCCCTTCCTTTTATCCTCGAGGTGGATGCAAGCCATGGAGGCTTGGGGGCGGTGCTGTCACAAGAGCAAGGCGGTAAAGTGAGGCCCATAGCTTATGCCAGCCGAGGTCTGAGGCCCACAGAGCGCAACATGGTCAACTATAGCTCCATGAAATTGGAGTTTTTGGCGCTGAAATGGGCCATGACTGAAAAGTTCAGGGAGTATTTGCTGGGTCACAAGACCATTGTCTACACAGACAACAACCCGCTTAGTCACCTGTCATCTGCTAAGCTGGGCGCCACTGAACATCGTTGGGCAGCCCAGCTTGCTGCCTTTGATTTTGATATCAAGTACCGTTCTGGGAAGGTCAATAAAAATGCGGACGCATTGTCGCGTCAGTGTTCTCCTGGGGTGCAGGACTTGGAGGTCATGGTTCCCGGGAAATTACTCCCCAGGCCATTACAACAAGTCCTGCAGCCCTGTCGGTCAGAGGCAGCCCAAGCGGTAGTTTCAGCGCTGCCGCACCAGGGTCTCCCTGACATTCGTGCCCTCCAGCACGCAGACCCTGTGATTCAGGGAATTTTGGTGTTCTGGCAGCGGGGGCAGGGTCCCAATCAGGAGGAGCGGAAGCGGCTATCTCGGCCTGTTTTAACACTCCTCCGTCAGTGGGACCGGTTGGTTGAGAGCTGGTGTCCTGCATCGCAAGATCCTCCGCCCTGATGGGGCTGAGCCAGTCTTTCAGGTGCTTCTTCCTGCTGTCCTGCGGGAAGAGGTGCTGTCTGAGGTTCACCAGGCCATCAAGGGGTCGAAAGGACCTTGGAGTTACTGCGGCAGCGTTGTTACTGGCCAGGTATGTCATCGGAGGTAGCACAGTGGTGTCAAGCCTGTGAAAGGTGCCAAGCTGCCAAAGACCATCAGTCTGCACCCCGTAGCTACCTTGGCCATTTGTTAGCTTCACGGCCTAATGAGATCTTGGCTATGGACTACACAGTCCTGGAGCCTACCCATAATGGGGTGGAAAATGTACTTGTTATGACAGATGTCTTTAGCAAGTACACCCTGGCTGTTCCCACCCGTGACCAACGAGCCTCTACAGTGGCTCAAGTGTTGGTGACAGAGTGGTTCTCGAAGTTCGGTGTTCCAGCTCGGCTTCATTCAGATCAGGGCCGGAACTTTGAGGGTACTCTGGTCCAGCAGCTGTGTGCCCTGTATGGTGTCAAAGTCTCGCACGACACCGTATCATCCCGCAGGTAATAGCCAGTGTGAGAGATTCAACCGGACCCTCCACAACTTGTTGCGCACTCTGCCTGTGTCTCGCAAGCGGGACTGGAGCTCCTGTTTGCCACAACTGTTATATTCTTATAACACCACTCCCCATCAGGCAACGGGTGAGTCTCCTTTCTTCCTCATGTTTGGACAGGAAGCTAGACTCCCCGTTGACTTCCTGTTGGGTCGAGTTCAGGAACCTGTTGGTGGCAGAGTCCACGAGTGGATTCAGGAGCACCAGACCCGTTTGCAGGTAGCCTTTGAGGGTACCAGAGAGAGGCTTAAGGCTGCGGCAGAGCGCAGGAAGAGGGACTATGACCAGCATGTCCGAGATGACCCACTCCGGGAGGGCCAGCTGGTGAGATTGCGGGATTTTAGTGCCAAAGGCCGCCATAAGATCCAGGATCTGTGGGGCCCACTGGTGTATCAAGTCGTGAGAGCACCAAGGCAGGGAGGGTCAGTGTATACCGTTGCCCCTACAACGGACCTGACCAAGACTAAGCAGGTACATCGCTCACTGCTAAAGGCAGTGGTTGGACCTAGCTCTCCAGAGGGTGCCTCTGTTGCTCCTGTACCATCTCCGGTCCAACTACAGTCCGAGGATGAGTTGTTGGATGCTGACTTGTTTGTCAGACATGAAGTTCCTCATGCAATTTCCACTCATGCTGTCCCCCAAACCACCCCTCTGCTGCGGTGTTTACAGTCAGCTGACATCCCGACTGTACCAGATCCTGTGGTGGCACCTACAGCTGTGACTGTAGGTTTGCCAATTGTTCATGGTGCTACTCCGCCTCCTGCCATGCCTATCCATCCTGGTGAGGTTGCGGTGCGCCGGACTACCCGGTCAACTGCTGGCCAACATCCCAATGTCCACCATCTCCCAAGGTCTGTGGGAGAACCTGTACGTGGTGGCGCAAGTGTCCCTCTTCCTGGGTCTAACGCAGTCTCTGTTCTCTTTCGGCCTTGGAATTAGCCTGGATGAAACGCCATCGTCGGGGCGACGATGCAAAAGGGGGGGGTAGACTGTAGCAGGATGGACACCTCCTCTGTTTAAGTGATTGGGGCTGTTTTATTGGCCCTCTCAGCTCCATTCCGAGAGGGGGCGCTATATATATATAAAGAGCACAGGTGTGTACTACTCTGTCTCTCACTCGCTTGCTTTGGGGCACGCCCACTTCCGGCTGCCCGTGCCGGTGTTGCCTCTCCCCAGCCGCAGGTATGTTGGTCGTAGCGGAATTTCTGACTTTTTGGGTCATGTTTGGTTGCTTCTATATGCTTGTATTGTAATCTTAGGCTGATCTTGGGTTGCTCCTCCCGTTCTGCGCTGCGACACGACTCGTTCGGCGGCGCTTTATTATCGCCTTATTGTGGTATGTATCTCTTGCGTGCTGCCTGCTCAATTCTCTCCTGTAATAGCCACCTATTTGCCTGCTCTTATGTTGCGATTGTATAACTAGGTGGGATTAACTTCTGCTGCAACCACAAACTCACTCCATCGTCCCGGCCTGGTTGTTGCTCTGCTGCTGTTCTGCCTGTGTTCCGCCGGCTGCATGTCCGCTGCCCGCTGTTTTGTTAACCTGTCTGCCGCTGGTGCGGCGCTCCGCTACGACCTACTGATCGCTCCCGTTGCCGACTCAGCGAGTTGGTCGGCCGGTGCTCGGGGCGGTGCATGGTTGGTTCACCATCAGTGGTGGGATTCACGGCAGCCGTTTTACCATTTATTTTTATTGGGTTTATTTCGGGAATAATTTGTGGGTTGGGTCTTTAACAATTTTATGTACCATGACCAATCATGTTACATGTGATTGTGTTTTTGTTTTGGTTTCTCTGTTAGTCTTATCCGTTAACTTTATATTTGGTTAAAGTTATTGTTTTTCCTTAATTGATTATGTTTGTAGGTTGAGTTCAGTGTGGGTCTTGATTGTCCTTGTATTATTTGTTGTGTTCATTCTGTGTTAATTGTATTTGATTTCTGTCGCAGTGCTGAGAGCTGCCGGTGGTGGTCCCTGGCGTCCTGGTGGTGGGTTCCGTGTGTGTGTGTGTCGTGCACTCCTCTTTTTGATTTTGGTTGTTTTTCTTTTATGATTGGGGTAACCTGCATTGTTCCGAACCCCTCACACCTCCCTTCTTTGGCCTCATACCCCCTACCGGTAAGTCTCAGCACCTACAGTCTTCTCATCCTGATTGTTTCACTACGTGAAGTGTTTCTTTTTTTTCGGTCTTTTTAATAATTGAAATAAATAAAGTGTATATATTAACTTGAATTACGTCCTGTCTCTCATTTTAGCAAACGAACCTTCGTGTCCTTTTTCCTGTTTGTTCTATACAAACCTTTAATCTTAGGGTGAGATTCCCTAGGTGGCGTTGTTGTGCAACAATTACTGGATCCTGATTGTCCCCTTTGCTATCGGTGTTCCTCTCGCCACATTTTGATGATGTATTAGTCTGTAAAGATGTTTTAGTCTGTAGAGAGGCCGTATGGTGGGGCAGATAGGCAGATAGACATGTAGCACAGGACAAACAAATGGGTGGGGTGGACAGAAGGATAGAGAGCATAACAGTGTTTCCTGTACCACAAGAGGAGTTGCAAAAGGAAAAAGACCAGGAAGGGCAAGAAAGACGATGCTTCAAAGATCCATCCAGACAAAAAGAGAAGCATCACACATTGCTGGATGGCACAAGGACAGCACCGGAAGGTTTTTGCACATAAGGACAGCACTGGAAAGAGAAAAGCCATGGGCCATGACTAGCAGATAAATATAACAGACATTCACATGCCAAAACCAATAAAGACGTGCAGAACACCTGACTGAACACGGGATTTCGGGATGCGAAATGTAAATCGGCTGACAACCCATGAGCTCCAAGGAATCCAAGAGCGCTTGCATGTTTGAGACAAACACGCCAAGAGAGTAGTTCGGCGGTCTATACACAGTAGCAATTAAAGCTGCAACCAGGCGCTCAACCTTGAGAACCGCAACTTCAAGATCCGTTATGTTCTGCAAATACGTAGACATTTCTTTTACAAGCAAACATGTCATATCCCTCCAATTCAAGCGCCTGATGGACAGACAAACCCAACAAATTGCTCTCGCTGATGCATAAAACGTCAGCAAGGAGGAGTTCATGATGGCGTTTCATGTCCTCCACGTGGGATGGAAGCCCCTGGCTGTTGTGGTAGATAACAAACAGTGTTGGCGCCACGGTGACCGGTGTTGTGCACAGTACTTGCCTCACGACGAAGAAGAAGAAGGGTTGCTCTCTGGTTCTGCTTCCTCGAGTAGCTGAAGATGTTGTTGCAGCTGTGGTGTTTGTTGAGGAGTAGATCCGTTGTGGAGGTCACGTTGCTCTTTGGTAATCCTTGTCTGGTTGTAGAACCAGGCCTGAGTTTCTTCAGTGGTGCTGGCTGGACGTTGATGAGTCCTTGGTCACTTGCAGGTCCGTGAGACACTGAAAGCAGCTGGATAATCCCTTTTAGAGCAGAGAAGCTGCTGAAGGCTTCTGTCCTGCAGCTTCTCCTGCTACAGAGCGGTGCTCTGCTGATGAGCAGGAGCCTGGGAGAGAGTTTGGAGCTTGTGAGTTGAAGAGACTCTGGAGTGAGAGAGAGAGACTAAGAGGAGAAAAGCCGGTGCCTTTATACCTCTGGTGACATTCCTTGAAGGTGTGAAACTGAGTTTCCTGTCGGGGGAAGGGTCACAAGTTCCAGGCTCAGCCAGGCATCTGGCTGAAGATGTTTATCACCTTTGTGGGCACGACACCGGTGACTTGACAAAGTGCAAGAGTGGCCTTGAAGACTTGAAGGATGCGCACGTCATGCCCTCCAAACGTGCTTCAGAGAGACCACAGCAGATTGCATGGTCATGCCTTGTACTTTGTGATCAGGATCAGGAACTGTCGCCGAACCGCTCCCCTCTTACTCAGGGATTCCTCAACTCGATTGCTGTAAACAAACATGTCTGGTGGCCCGAGAACCTTTTTTCAAAACTTCTGACCGGCCTCCGGAGTCTCCAATTTCAGTCCAATGAGCTTCATGATTTCAGGTAGGTCCACGTACATGCACAAGTGTCTGATTGTGCCGTTGTCGAGGCCATCCTCGATGTCAATGTTCCTTGTCACCATGACGCACGCGCCAACAGTGGCTTTAATATCTTCCAGCAGATCCCTCCTGTTGCATCCCACCGGATGATGTTGGGCATCGATGATGCACTCGAGCAGAGCTTTGTCATCGACGGAAAGTGGTTCGGTCTTCTGCTTCGTGCAGACTCTGTTTAACAGTTTGGCAAAAGACCAGTCGTCTTTTTGCCACATTATTTCCGTCAAGGTGACCATCTGGAAAAAACTCCAGAGATCAAGGAAATCATCCTCATGCACACAAAGGAGCTTGTCCCTGCCAAGCGGCGGCAGCTCGTAAAAGCTCCCAACCGCCAAGACTGACATGCCTCCAAAGGGTCTCTTGTTGCCTTTGGTTTGTTCCACATTGGACAGAGATGCCCTAACTTTGTCCAATGTGTTGCTGAGTCCCTTATAAGGCGGTTTCAAACTATGAGGAAGCTTCAAGAGTGCATGCAGTGTCTTCCCAGAGATGTTGTAGGCAGCGGTACCAGTAAACGCTGCAAGAAGAACGTTGGGCATGTCAGTAACATCGCGAAATCAATCCACAGAATCTTGGTAGCTTCTTGAAAGATGCACTTAATGAGGTGGGATCCCACAGCCAGCTCCCCCAGACACAAAGAAATTGAAGGGGTCGGGATGGGGACCCCAGAGGAGCTGCAAGCATAAAAAACAGATGCTTGTTCGACGTTCAGGATCGTTCGGCCGCACCTGCAGCCTGTTACATTTATCTGCTGATTCTTCGTCTGCTCTGTGTGGGTAATACAGTTTGAGCAGATGCCGGGAATGCTTCTCTGGATATTTCTTCTCAGAGAAGCGCATGAACTGGATAACAGCCAGTTTCCTGACAATGCGTTTCTGAATGAAGCCCATGTCATTCTGGAGGGCGATGCTGTTGGGTCTTCTGGCTTCGGCACGATAAATGACCCTGTACTTTGACACAAACTCGGCCAGACGCATGGATTGAAAGGGGTGTCAGGTCTGTGCAAATATTTCTCAGGCAAGCCCGACATCTAACGTTCTCAGTGTCGCCAGCCATATCGAGGAGTCGGCTCATGGGAAGACTCATTTTCACGTGTCCTTGGGGTCACACTTTAAAATGACCACCATTCCAGAGACAGGAGCGTACACGTTGTCTCTGTACTCCTTAGGAGTCATTTTGCAGATGTGCAGCAAGGAGGGCAAGTCCTCAAAGGGGGCATTTGCGTCCATGAGATGGTCTCTGACAGGTTTGAGCTTCTCCATGGCCTCTCGCTGTCTCTTCCGCATTCCCGTCCGGAATATAACAAATATACTTGTCAATGAACTCCAAAATGTTGTGTCAGTACTCTGGATCCTCGATCTCAAGCATACCTTTAATCCACACCACCATGTTAATGTGTGGACTACACACGTGGACAAAATTGTTGGTACCCCTCAGTTAAAGATGGAAAAACCCACAATTCTCACTGAAATTACTTGAAACTTACAAAAGTAACAATAAATAAAAATTTATTGAAAATTAAATAATCCAAATCAGCCATTACTTTTGAATTGTTGATTAACATAGTTATTTTAAAAAACAAACTAATGAAATAGGGCTGGGCAAAAATGATGGTACCCATAACATAATATTTTGTTGCACAACCTTTTGAGGCAATCACTGCAATTAAATGATTTCTGTATTTGTCAATGAGCGTTCTGCAGCTGTCAACAGGTATTTTGGCCCACTCCTCATGAGCAAACTGCTCCAGTTGTCTCAGGTTTGATGGGTGTCTTCTCCAAATGGCATGTTTCAGCTCCTTCCACAGATGTTCAATGGGATTCAGATCTGGGCTCATGGGAAGGCCACTTTAGAATAGTCCAACGCTTTTCTCTCAGCCATTCTTGGGTGTTTTTGGCTGTGTGTTTTGGATCGTTGTCCTGTTGGAAGACCCATGACCTGCGACTGAGACCAAGCTTTCTGACACTAGGCAGCACATTTCTCTCCAGAATGCCTTGATAATCTTCAGATTTCATTTTACCTTGCACACATTCAAGACACCCTGTGCCAGATGCAGCAAAGCAGCCCCAAAACATTACTGAGCCTCCTCCATGTTTCACCGTAGGGACAGTGTTCTTTTCTTCGTATGCTTGGTTTTTGAGTCTATGAACATAGAGTTGATGTGCCTTACGAAAAAGCTCCAGTTTGTCATCTGTCCAAAGGACATTCTCCCAGAAGCTTTGTGGCTTGTCAACATACATTTTTGCAAATTCCAGTCTTGCTTTTTTATGATTTTTTTTCAGCAGTGGTGTCCTCCTTGGTCGTCTCCCATGAAGTCCACTTTGGCTCAAACGACGAATGGTGCGATCTGACACTGATGTACCTTGGCCTTGGAGTTCACCTTTAATTTCTTTGGAGGTTGTTCTGGGCTCTTTGGATACAATTCCAACGATCCGTCTCTTCAATTTGTCATCAATTTTCCTCTTGCGGCCACATCCAGGGGGGTTGGCTACTGTCGCGTGGGTCTTGAACTTCTGAATAATATGAGCCACTGTTGTCACAGGAACTTCAAGCTGTTTAGAGATGGTCTTATAGTCTTTACCTTTAAGATGTTTGTCTATAATTTTTTTTCGGATGTCTTGGGACAATTCTCTCCTTCGCTTTCTGTTGTCCATGTTCAGTGTGGTACACAGCTTTTCACCAAACAGCAGAGTGACTACTTGTCTCCCGTTAAATAGGCAGACTGACTGATTATGAGTTTGGAAACACCTGTGATGTCAATTAAACGACACACCTGAGTTAATCATGTCACTCTGATCAAATAGTTTTCAATCTTTTATAGAGGTACCATCATTTTTGTCCAGGCCTGTTTCATTAGTTTGTTTTTTTAAATAATTATGTTAATCAACGATTCAAAAGTGATGGCTGATTTTGATTGTTTAATTTTCAATACATTTTTATTTATTATTACTTCTGCAAGTTTCAAGTGATTTCAGTGACCATTGTGGGTTTTTCTTTCATTAACTGAGGGGAACAATTTTATCCACGTGTGTACCTCTGACCTGGAACATGTGCGGATAAAAACAATGTTGAAGGGCCCGATGGGCTCCGCAGATGAGAGGAGTTCTCTCAGAAGCGCCTCTACGAAAACATATCCCTGACGGTGACTGGATTGCTGCAAAGAATATTGCACTTTTCATCCCAGTCAAGCACGGACAAATCCATCAATTGGCCTTTCCGGGGCTCTTATTGCCTTGATTACTTCAGGACATTGCATCTCGGCAACAGTCAGGAACAAAGTGGGCTTTCCCAGCTGTCACGATATCGCGTGTAAGTCGCGCAGCGCTTTCTCCCAGTACACCGGTGTGCCTCTGAGCGGCTGCATAAAACGAGTGGCTTCCTTTTCAAGGATGAGCTTTTCCAACTCCTCTTTACTTTGGAGCATTTCCTTGGCAATCGCTCTGCCACTTTTCATTGGGCGCCCCTTACGCTGTATAGACATGCTGTTCTTGGCCATGTAAGTTTCAATAAGAAACTGTGCGAAAAAGAGATACGCTTGATCCTGCGCAAAGCGAGTATCCACGCTGAATAGCCTAGTGTTAAAGCACATGCTGGGGCTTGACTTCCCACTCTTCATCCAGCGTGTTCTGTCCAGTGGGAAAATGGACAGGAAAAGCCATGACCTCAAAGCATATTGACTCTATAAAAGTGCTGGTACCCCTTGTACCTGATCCTGCACTTCAGCTTCACCTGTATGAGGCAAGTGTCAGCGCTGAGCCTGGGGAGAGTGTTGACCATGGTTTCCACCTCCGAAGGAACACAAATGATGGCACCAGGGACAGCCCATTGCCTTCCCTTAGGCAACGTGACTATTTTGGCAAAAGGAAGCACTTTGTAAGAAGGTGCCGTTCCAAGACGTTACATCATGCCAGCTGCGGTGGAATAGGTACCAGCCCGATTTTGTTCATGACAGTGTGGGACGGTATCTTCCCTCAGACTAAGTGGCTGTCACAAGTGTGACAGATCGACTCACACAGTCTCTCCCGAGGAACTGTGCAAGGAACAGAGCATGATGAATCGCACACGTGGACATAATCTCCGGTCAAGCACATGGAAGACAAGCGCTGGTCTTTGGTGTACTTACCTCTGATGCACCGTTTCACCTGGTTTGGAAACTCGGTCCTGTGACAAATGGTACAAACAAAGGTGGGCCTGAGCCAGACCTTCTCCCGGAACGTGGCGATAGTGGTATCCAGCAAAGAGTTGGAAAGAAGCTGGATGAGCGGCAAATGTTGGACATATACTTACGCTTGACACTCAACGCACAGTACAGTGACAAAGCCGAAATCCTGCATTTGTGCACCAAGCCTGTTGGTACTGTCTGCAACATTGCAAGTGAAGTTTCCTGAAGTGGTCATCGTGCTGATATCGATACCCCTTCTGGAAAGTGAGGTCAGAGCTGTACCGTGTCTGTTTAAGCGATTTGTGCCACTGCCGAAAAGCAAGATCAGTGCTGTAACATGTACAGATGTACAGACGCTGCTGAAAAGAAATGTTCGTGCTGTACTGCTTTTGGATGTAGGACTGGGAAGCAAGGAAGCAAGATTGGTGGTGTACTGCTCCCAGCTGTAAGATTGCATCAAGGATTTCTCCTTCTGCTGGAAAGCAAGATCGGTGGTGTACTATTTCCGGCTGTAAGATTGCATTAAGGGTTTCTTCTTCTGCTGGAAAGCAATATCGGTGCTGTACTGCTTCTGGCTGTAAGATTGCATTATTGAATTTTTCTTCTGCTGGAAAGCAATATCGGTGCTATACTGCTTACGGCTGTGGGACTGCATTATATATTTCCGGTGCTGGTTCAAGTGCAGCATCTGGAGTGAGAACCGTATCAGCTTCACATTCGGGGGTGTTCCCTTCAAGAGAAATTGCACTTCTGAAGTACTCTTGAACACAGCTTTGATCCAGTGCAGCATCTGGAGTGATAAACATATCAGCATCCAGTTCAGGGGTGCCCCCTTCAAGCAAAACTGCACATCGGAAGTCCTCGTGAACCCAGCTTTGGTCCAGTGTAGTATCTGGAATGATAATCATATCTTCCAGTTCAGGGGAGTCACCATCAAGAAGAAACACACTTTGTTCTGTTGCAGCTGCTGGAAAGACTGCAACAGTGTCTGCCACTCCAGGGGTCTCACTGTGATCCCTGGAAAAGGAAATGGGCATAAGCTCATAGCTGATGTAAGGTCCACGATCCTGCAAGAGCTTATGCACGTGGTCGACCAGATCGCTGAAGTCAAGGAAAGTCAGCATTATTGCAGTGCTGCAGGTGCGACCAGAAGAACTGCGTGGCAGACATCAAGAGCCAAGCATTGAATTTGAGTGGCAAGGGGCAGAGATACTTGACTTTGCAGACTCATGATCTTCCGTGAAGACATGTTTCGGCATCTGCTCAAGGGTCAAGTAATTGTGTGTAAAAGTGCCATTCGCAATAAGCTGCCGTTTCACACCTACATAGAATGCATCTCCCTGAGAAAGCACTCTATCCAGAGAAACCCTGTCAAACTGCAGACCCTCATTGTGGTACGCAAGAAAAGTAAGAGCAAATCAACACCAAAAATACATTGGTTATTTCAGTAAACTTTCAAAGAAACAGTATCAGCCTATGTTACCTTCTTGGTGGGACCCACCTGGGTCCACTGAGGAGGGAGGGAAGAACCAGACACGGGAACCTTGGCCTTTACAGACACTTCTCGTGAAATCCGTGGGGTTGGAGGTGTGAGAGGAGTCAGGCGGGCCCACGGTGGAGAACTAAAGACTTGTAAATAAAGGGTAAAATTTTACATGTTGTTGAGTTTGTCAACAGCACCAGTGGGAAAAATAAAAATATTGAACTAAATGAGAAGAAGAAGTTAAAAACAATTGGCAACAATTAAAAATAAGGGCAATGTGACCAAAATCATTGGAATAAACAACATTTAGTGAATATAAATAATCTGATAGTAAGAGCAGCAACATAATATAAACACTACATTGGTTATTGAGTCAAACAGCAGTAACAGGAAGTGTTATTGGTACCTTCTTGGGGGAGGACCAGACGGGGACCATGGCCTCCTGCATCTGCCTGGAAGCAGTAGCAAACAGGAGGTCAGCGAGGACCGGCATTGGACAGAACACACACAAAATAAAATACAATTCAACAGCCAACCTACATCTGGCATGAAACCAACATATCTAGTCATAATAAGTCAAAGTAACTTACATTGCTTCAGGCAGCCCAGGCAGTGGTTACCAGCCTCTGGAAGTCCGTAGCCAACTCTAAAAGACAAACTCTATGGTCCAGGTTATTACTGGGGGCCAACACAACGACTGCCTCTGGGTGCAAGGCAGAGACAAATTTCGTACCTCAAACTCTATGGCACTGGCCCTGGCTCCAAGGATGGAGAGGAGTCCGAAGGAGATCCCCCCCCACCAGCATGGCCACGATCCCCTCCACGATAGAACACAGATGGGAATCACTGACCACGAGGACAAACTGCAAAAGAAAAGTAGGTTTAACATGCGTATATCCTCCAAAGTTAGTCTGACATCAATTAGTCTCTAGAAGCTGGGAACGAGCCGTACCTTGTCTGTGCCTGGTGTAGTGGGACCTGGGCCAGGTTACCAGCTGGTGGCACCTGCCACAGCCCCGACCTGTAGAAATACAATAAAGGAGATCAAAGTCTGGAACACTTTACATGAAAAAAGTCCAGATAACTGTTTACTGATGACGAACAAGAACTGACACGTCATAAACACATTAAAGCAGGGGTCTCAAACTCGCGGCCCGCGGGCCAAATGCGGCCCGCCAGACGCTAGTTTGAGGCCCCCACCTTGATATGAAAGTTTAATGTTAGTGCGGACCGCGCAAGTTTAGTACCTTAGAACCCTTAATGCTATTGGCGGTGCACCTGTAGTTTATGTGAGCGAAGAAGAAGAATACGAAGGAAAAGGAGGTGTTGTAAAGCAGAAGTAATTAGGGGGCAAATTGTTTGGCAATTGTTTCTCCAGTAGGTGCCGCTATATGACCATTATGGAAGGTTATGCAAGGATGATAGATGAAGAAAACTGGAGGTCCCGCGCATGTGCAGGTTTTTTTTTTTTTTAATCTTTATTTAACACACGGGTGTGACTGAGAGGGATCTGTGTGTTGTGGTCATTTTCATTGGCAAGTTAACACACATTTTTTGGAGAAATACGAAGAAGAAACAATTATTTGCCCCCTGAATTACTTCTGCTTTACAACACTTCTTCTTCTTCGCTCGCATAAAAAACTACTGGTGCACCACCAATAATAGTCTCCGGTAATTCACTTCCGTTGTGTAGTTTTCTTTTATTTGCAGCGCTGTTTCTTTTTGTTTGCAGCATTTCTTTTATTTGCAGCATTGAGGGTTCCCGGCCACCGGAGTTAGCACTACCTCCGTGCTAAATAGTTAAGTCTGTGTCATTCGAAGGCCGACAGCTTCGGAGCTCCCAGACTATACCGGCAACGTGACTGTGCCCACGGTTCAGCAGTGCTGAATACACGTGTAAACCACGGGTGTAAACAACTCGCCGCCGCTGCCTTCGCCAGTGCTGCTGAATACACATTTAAAGAGATAAACAACACGCCGGTGTGGCTGTCACCGGAGCCGGGTGCTCCGAAGCACCAGACCTGACGTTACACGCACGTACGAATGGGGAAAATGAGTGCAAAGAGGCTAACATGGAGCTAACACTATTACATACGAACAAGTATGTTTTATGTGTGTATCCGTGTTAGCGTTAGCTAGCCTAACTTTTCAAACTTCATTACATTTTTTTATTTAATTAACTTAATATTAAACGGCCACCACAAACACTTTGTGTTTCCATGGTTTCTGACCTTCAACCAATCACTAACTCTGCCATGCTGACGTCATATGCAGGCGCAGGACCCTACCTACCAGCGGAAATGACGTCAGCTGAACACTAAAACTGGAACTTCAACACAACAGTGACACACAGTGGAATTATATATATTACATATATGTATATTACATATATATAATATATGTTATTGGTGATGAGCACAGACAATTTCTGGAAAAGTGTGTAAAACCTGATGCGGCCCAGCCTCAACCAGACCCTAGCTCCAGTGGCCCCCAGGTAAATTGAGTTTGAGAACCCTGCATTGAAGTAAAAAGAGTGGGTCACGTACCAGGCCTGAAGCCAGGGACAGGGAGGAGGAGGTCCTACTTGGGGGACACGGCATCAGGCATTTGAAAGAGAGGTCACACAACTGTTAAAAGATGTTCAATGAACACTCAAACATGTGAAATGACAAAAATGTTGTGTGTGTAATAAAGAGAAATTGTTTCAATGCTCAGGGGCAGAGTTGGACTGTGCGACGCCAAACCCAACTTATAAATTTGAGAAATTTTAAATGCATTGTTTCAATGCCCTGGGGGTGAGTTGGACTGTGCTATGCCAGACCCAACTAATAATAAATTTGAGCATTGCATTGTTGCATTGTGCATTGTTTCAATGCTCTGGGGCATTTGTTGAACTGGCATACACCAGACCCAACTAATAATAATAAATATGAGCAATTACAAGAGTTGTCCTGGCTTTGCTTTGCATACGCCAGACCCAACTAAATATAGCTGTAGGATTTTAAGAGTTGGACTTGACTCAAGGACATTCACAGAGTTGTCCTGAAGCCACTCCTTTGATATCTTGGCTGTGTGCTTAGGGTCGTTGCCCTACTGAAAGATGAACCATCGCCCCAGTCTGAGGTCAAGAGCTCTGGAACAGGTTTTCATCCAGGATGTCTCTGTACATTGCTGCATTCATCTTTCCCTCTATCCTGACTAGTCTCCCAGTTCCTGCTGCTGAAAAACATCCCCACAGCTTGATGCTGCCACCACCATGCTTCACTGTAGGGATGGTATTGTCCTGGTGATGAGCGGTGCCTGGTTTCCTCCAAACATGACGCCTGGCATTCACACCAAAGAGTTCAATCTTTGTCTCATCAGATCAGAGAATGTTGTTCCTCATGGTCTGAGAGTCCTTCAGGTGCCTTTTGTCAAACTCCAGGTGGGCTGCCATGTTCCTTTTACTAAGGAGTGGCTTCCGTCTGGCCACTCTACCATACAGGCCTGATTGGTGGATTGCTGCAGAGATGGTTGTCCTTCTGGAAGGTTCTCCTCTCTCCACAGAGGAACGCTGGAGCTCTGACAGATTGACCATCAGGTTCTTAGTCACCTCCCTGACTAAGGCCCTTCTCCCCTGATCTCTCAGTTTAGATGGCCGGCAGCTCTAGGAAGAGTCCTGGTGGTTCTGAACTTCTTCCATTTACAGATGATGGAGGCCACTGTGCTCATTGGGACCTTCAAAGCAGCAGAAATGTTTCTGTATCCTTCCCCAGATTTGTGCCTCAAGACAATCCTGTCTATGAGGTCTACAGACAATTCCTTTGACTTCATGCTTAGTTTGTGCTCTGACATCACTGCCACCTGTGGGACCTTATATAGACAGGTGTGTGCCTTTCTAATTCATGTCCAATCAACTGAATTTACCACAGGTGGACTCCAATTTAGCTGAACATCTCAAAGATTATCAGTGGAAACAGGATGAACTTGAGCTCAATTTTGAGCTTCATGGCAAAGGATGTGAATACTTATGTACATGTGATTTCTTAGTTTTTTTATTTGTAATAAATTTGCAAAAGTCTCAAATTGTCATTACGGGATGTTGTGTGTAGAATTTTGAGGAAAAAGAATGAATTGAATCCATTTTGGTATAATGCTGTAACATAACAAAATGTGTAAAAAGTGAAGCGCTTCTGGATGCACTGTACCTACTTCACGTTTGATATTGTGCTGAAATTCGGTAGCCAAGTGATGAAAATGCTAGTTGCAATAGTTTTGTTTGTTTATTTATTAATGCTGCTGGTGCAGTAATAAATATATCTCCTCTATATTTGTTTAGATGCATACAGAAACTATCTACAGGGGCCACAAACAGCTGCTGGAGAGGAGTCTTCTGATGAAACACAAACAGCTTGAAGCAGGTGAGTTGTGGAATTGATGCTACAGCTGCTGTGACATTACTGAATGAATACTACTATTCATAACTTATGCTTCAGACATGTTTATGCCTGATGCCCTATAATTTGTAAATCATTTTGTAGCCTTACTAAACCTGAAGGACTAATATTTATATTTGCATATATGTTTGATTTTCTTGCAGGTGAAGGAACACACACAGCATTCACTGATAGACCCTGCTGACTGGCCATCTCTGTCTGATAAGGTGAGGGTGGAGTTAGTCCACAGAGGCCATATCAGCTGACATCAGATTTTGAATTTCCAAAAAGAGAAGATGGGAGAAGTTGCCATCTCATCTTTTGATGAGACCATCGATGCCTTTGCTGCCAGGAAGTCTTTAGCCGATAAGATATGTGGACCAATTGTTGAGTCAAGGTGTTAAGTTGTAAGCAACTGGACTTTTTCTTGGAGTTTGAAAAAGTCAAGTTCCAAGAAAAAGTCCAGTTGCTTACAACTTAACTCCTTGACTACAATGACCTGGATGAGTGAGAATCTACACAGACATTGACCAATTGTTGAGTTTGTTGTTGCCTTTGATGTGTAAATAAGAGTTTGTTTGGACCAGAGTTCTATGAGTTTTCACACATGGACAAATGAAGTGGAACTATCCAAGGAAACCAACTCTAGTCTGTTTAAAGTGACTAAATCAGGACATTATGAAAGCCCCTCAGTGTCACATCCTTTTAACAAGATGATGAATGATCATTCATTCAAAACATCAACCAAACAGCAGCTAGAACATGATATCCCACAATATCCCGTCTCTTATCATCAGACTAGTGTTGCTGTGGTTTAAATACCCTGCTCCCTCCTGATATAAATTTTACTGTGTTGCATTATTTTTTTTATTGTTTGTTACATTTCAATTTAATTCAGATGCTCTTTTGTTAATGTGATCATTAGATGATGTGTTCTGGTTGAGCAGAATTAAACATGCTGCTTTAACACATTTAGTTGAGTTTTTTGGAAGGTGTGAGAGGGTGCCCGGCTAAAAACGTTTGGGAACTGCTGCTCTATTATATTACCTTATTAGCCTCAAAACCTTAATATATAAAAAAATCAAATAATGGATCATTACATACCCCCCCCCCTTTTTCCCCTCCCTATCACCCCTCCCCTTTTGTTTCTCATCTACCTCTTCCATGGGTGCAGATAGCACATTTACAGAGACACCAATCTGTCCCCTCTCCCACACTGTCCCTACAGAAGTCAACAAACAGGTGCAATAAAGAAAAGGACTGATTTTCTGTTGGTTGGGGACTTCGGGTAAATTTTCATTGCTGTGCAAAGTAGAAATGGCAGCAGCATGAAGAAGAAATGAGGTGCGTTCAGTTGTTCTCGTAAATTGGAAGTTGGAGGTCAAAGAAGCACTGAAATCCAGCATCTATACATGCACACACAGTTCTGACTTCCAATAATGCATCATCTCGACCCATGTGTGGTCCTAGAGGAGCAAGTTCTTTTGCCTGTGCCTGAACCTGATTCAAATGGCTGAATGATTAATTCAAAGAGTAAGTGATGATTTATCTATGAGATGAGAAGGAAACAAAAAAATCACAGCGTCACAGTGTTTTTTTACTTCAAGAACCAAAAGATATAAATATCCAATGCCTGTTGCCTTTCCTAGATGTGGCAATACTTGTTTTAAGTAGCTAGTCTGAAAATAATATAGAGGCATTTAGGCTTCAGGTAGGCTTAATGTAAAATACCAGCATTCTATCAGTTATCTCAAAAAATGTTTAAAGAAAACATCCTTATACAGGAAACTCCTAATATTTCATTTAGGTGTGGATTTCATTTTGCAGGTCATGATATATATAGGTTAGAATTATTTTTGTGTGAATCTGTTGTGCAAGGCACAAGTGTGAATATTGTCAGATCAGCATTTCAAATAAAACATTGTATGCAGAAAGCACAAGGTTTCGGTGCATGATTGACATACCAGTTTGGTGCTAGTGTTGATCAGGTAGGCCTTTGTCGATTGCCACTGCTCATTCAGTTTGTAAACTCACTGTGTGTGAGTGTGTGTGTGTGTGTGTGTGTGTGTGTGTGTGTGTGTGTGTGTGTGTGTGTGTGTGTGTGTGTGTGTGTGTGTGTGTGTGTGTGTGTGTGTGTGTGTGTGTGTGTATTTGGTCCCCCTCAGTTCCAAAATCCTATCTGCACCCCTGCCCTCTTCTCCAACACACCTCCAATTCTCTACATCTTTCACAATCCCCTGTGACTATGACCCCCTCTAGTGTCCATAGAAAATATTACAGTGGCCCTCCACAAACCCATTACATTAATTATTAATTCATCACTTAATAAACAACATAATCACTCCATTATAATGTAGACTCATTTCCTGAATGATCTTAAATCTTAACTACTCCTTAAATTGCCACAAACAATTGTTATTAAAGAATTATTAATTATTATTATTATAATTGTTTTTATAGCAACTATTACCCCCATTACTTCTCCCTCCTTCCTTTCCAAAACAGATCTTTCATTCATCTTCTATACCTGCTTATTCCCCATTAGGGTCACATGGTCTGCTGCAGCCAATCACAGCACATTAGAGGTGAGAGGCAGGAAAACCCAGCAGACACAGAACATGAAACTCCACACAGAACCAACACAGATCACCACATCTATCCATATCATCACCCCTAGTCACTATGTCACCCTCCAGTGTCCACAAGAGAAATTGCAAGTTCCTTTTTCCAAAATCCTCTTGATTATTTATTAAATACTACCCCTAAATACAAATTAACATCACTCCATCACGATGTAGACTCCTTTTCCTGAGGAGTCCTAAACTTAAATTACTCCTTAAATTACCACATATTGTTTGTGTAAAAAATACAAATAATTCAAATTAACACAATAACCATACCCCCCTTAGGGTTATGGTTAGGCTTACCAGCTGGCCCTAGAGGTGGGGGATAAGTATGCAGCCCTCCCGGGTCTCACCGGACACAAAGCATGCAATAAGGGTGGTCTTTGGCTTCAGGAACTAATTGTGGCCAAGTCTTCTATGGGGGGGGGGGAGAGTAGCCCCACTCACGCATATTTCACACCACACCCCTCACCATGGATACACAGAAACCTACTTTTTAAAATAGCTTTCTTTTCTGGATCCCTGGAACCATGTGGTATATGGAGTACAGGGATCACCCCTAATACCTGTTGGGGATACTAGAGGGACCAGGGCACTTCAATACACTGTTTCCATTGCATTTTAGCCGCTGACCCTTGACCACCTTAAAATAATATCCACAAGAGTTAAATTACACTTAGTCCCTAACTCCTTTCTCCATTTTATCTATTTTGTCCAATCCAATTTATAAACCCTTAATTTTTAAAGAAAAACCTTGACCACCTTGACCTTTGACCTCACAGCCTTAACCACAAAGCATAACGCCACTTAACTCCCTATTTAAATCATAACATATATTCTTTTTCTTGTAATTCCTTTGATTATTATTCAGGGAACATAGGGATGACCCTTTGAAGACTCTCACATTGACACAGTCACATTCTAACATCTGATATGACATTACATTTTTGTGTCTGTTATCTCCTTCTTTTATCTTGGTATTATTATTACAGACTTCACCTATAAAATAGGGGCCAGTATTTGTAGGAGACATTTTTGTTTGTTAAAGAACCATGTTCTGCCTTTTCAGATGATCATTATGACATGACAACACTTCTAAAATATAAATGTTGTTATTCAAAGGCAATATATAACATAACCTTTGTTCAGAAAAAGAACACATTCATGGACTAAATGTTTTTTTGGTTGCATTGTGAAACAATTTCTTTTATACAGTGTTTCTCAAAAGGCACAGTGAGTAAATGACACAGGAGATAGAGAGAAGAAAGCACTGGTTTAAAATATAGAGTGAGGGTTTAATAATGATACAAACCCACGATATGTAACACCTCAAAGCAGCACATTGGCACAAAGTCAGAAGTAAGACAGCACGGAAGATAAAAACCTGTCTCAAAAAATAAAGAATCAGAATAAATATCTCAATAAATAAATAAACAGGTAATATCTCATTAATTACTTTGAAACTAATAAATACGTACATTTGAAAATATGCACATTGGCAGAAATCAATAACCCAAAAAGTAAATAGTACTTAATACAGAGTTACTTAGAAATCATAAGTTATTGATTACTCAAATCAAAAGGCACATTTATTAAGATGTAAGAATGGGGCCTGCATGACTGTCAGTACTGTACTCGAACACCAGTTCTAAACCAGAAGTAGCAAACTGTGTAATGGCTTTACTGGTTCTGTATATCTGCACCATCAAGTGAATTTGTGTGCGTGTGTGAAGATCTACGCATTGCAGATGTGTGTGTGTGTGTGTGTGTGTGTGTGTGTGTGTGTGTGTTTGGGGGGGGGGGGGGGGTAAAGGATAAGGGGTTAATTTGGGATCAGAGAATGACTGAGTTTTTATTTCCTGCCACTGTGACAGGATTTTCTGAAGTGTTGGAAGGCTGGTCCAGTAGTGGAAGTGACCCCCTAACTAGGACGTCATCAGCAGTCTCTGAACCCGACTGACAGTTCACTCACTTTAGGCCACTTTGGATAAAACTTCTTGGTTAAACCTAAAACATAAATAATCTGGTGAAGCGTCTGAAAGGTTGATTCTGCCATGATTCAAGGTCTATCAGGTGATTCTCCATTTAAGAAGCTTTAACTCGTAAGCACAGGTTCCCTTCTACAATACACTGTACTGTATGTAGTCTCCCATCCTTCATTTTAAAGGAGAATGCCTCCAGATGTAACAGAGAATCCTCCCTAAGATTCTCTTACACTGTTTAGATATTCATCTGTGATGATCAGTGCATTTCATGAATTATTTTGTTGTCACTCATTTTTCAGTGTTCCAACTTGAACTCAACCTTTGTTATCAAGTTCTACCTACAGGGTTTTTTTCTGATAAGTAAAAAAACAGACACAAGCTTCTCGTTTTCAAACATTGTTTTTTCATGTAGTGAAGGAGCCAACAAGAGTGTTGTTAGGAATAGTAGATTTTATGGTTGAAAAAAAGACTAGAGAATAGGCCCACTTTATCCAAAATATCTTGTGGCTGCACGGCATTTTGGTCAAGAAGCAACTTTCAGTAGAGAATATCTGGTCTCTCTGTCTGATTGTTAAACACTGGTGCAAATGGAGGTTGTGCAACTTTTATTCTGAAGGATTTACACCAAATTTAACATTGGTAACAATGCTGTTGCAGCTGTGATGTAAATATACTTTAACCTACTTTTGAATGAAAGTAGAAAATTATACCATCAATAAGTAAAATAGACAGAAATGATACATCACCGGAGGCATTTTAATTTGGGGTTAAATTTATCTTTATGTCCAGCTGTAAGCTGGGAAAAACTTTTTTTTCACATACTATTTAGCATCCTCAGGACCTTGGATGGGATAAAACCTTTTTATTTTTATTTTTTGGGTAACTGTTGCACCTCATAGATTGCTAAGAGACAGCGGTTTAATCGAATTAAGAGGCTGGGGACTAGCAGCTTTTTCAACTTCTTTCTTAAAGCAACATTCAGCAAACACATCTGTGTGTTTATTTATTAAGGTATTTATTTGTGGCCCAAATAAATACCTTGATGTATTCATTTTTCTTCAAGTTAATGTGTCTTTTTTATCACAGGGTCAACAGTCTACACATGTTTAACCTGTGAACTATGTGCTGCTGCTCAGTCAATTTTGTGTTCCTGTTCATATCCTGTTTGATATACACTACACTATTCAGTTCCCACACTGTCAATTTCCACTTAGCTTTTTCCTCATGTTGAGTGGCTTGTATAAAAATACTCTTTCAATACATTGTTCATTGCACTTAATTTTTTGGTGTCTCGTTTGAAGACAAAGACACATCTTCAGATTAGTTATCATGGGGCCCTGTATCTTTATTTTTGTTTTCTTTGGGGCTGGGACTGCATGGACGTCATGTACATTAGGTAGAATAGACTCTCTCAGAGGCCTCAGTTGTAAGCACCTTGACTGATTCAACAATTACAGTGGTTGGGATGTGATGTTTTCAATGATTAATACTTTAAAAATACATGGAAAGATGAAAAAATCTCTGTATAGTGTAGGTGTTTAATGTTGACACACATTCTTGATTTTTCTCTTTTTTTCAGGAAACAAAAATACTGTAACCTTGTTCTGGTTACATAATGAATCACATTATGACTTTTAAGTCTTTGTGGTTGTCATTGCAACTTCCCCTACTAATAATTGTCCCTTTGCATTTGATAACCTTTCTTCCACTGTAGCATCAAACCAAAACACAACACCAATGGTCTCAGATACATTTTTGATGACTGCACTCGTTTTTTTCCCCAAAGTCCTGTTTCCCTCCTCCTAAACCAGGGCTCAAGTAACATCTGAGGTAAAGTTAGAGGTAAAGGGTGACCTCTGTTCATCTGACTGATAAACAGGCCAACATGAAACAAATAACTTCCCCAAGATCTCATGTTTTGTGAATATGTGGTAAGAGTGTGTGCCATTGGGGGAATTCTGTCAATATGTTTTACATTTAATAAAATATACCAATTAAAATTATAACAATCATATATATAAACATCTTTTTTTGTGTGTTTTTCTTTCTAAATAAAAAAAAAACAAAAAAAAACGGACATTTGAAACAGTGTACACATCGTCGTTGCCTCTGCCTCTCCCTTCGGTAAAGTGACTGCTAACCCTAGATTAGCCGACCCTCAGTGAATCCAGTATGGAGGCTCCAGATGACTCCCACAGATCCTGGACTGAGAGCAGCGCACCTTCTGCAGGCATGGACCAGTGAGGAAGGCCCCAGGTTGAAAAGAGAAAGAGCGGAATGCAGTGGAAGGCTGTGGGGCTTCGGAAGGGGCCACGTCAGGGGTCTGGGTCTAACTGCGGGTACCAATCCACCTGCTAAACCTCCTGCATCCCTACAGATGCTCCCTTACCTCGACACCCAAAAGCCCCTTTGGTCCGAGGAACCCCCTCCCACCCACCCCCAGCCTGGTCTCATCGGACCGCCTTGTGCTTTCCCCCGCAGCAGCCGCACCTCTCCCCACACCGCAGGCAGGCGTGCAAAGGCAAGTAGCAGCACATGCAGGGCACGAAGAGTGACAGGGCCAGGAGGGCCAGCCAGCGGGCACAGCAGAGGGGGTGCGGGTGGCCCCCCAACGAGTCATCGCACGAGCAAGGCTCCCAAAACTCCCCCTCAGAGTCCGACATGCAGTGGTAGAGCAGGCTCTCCGCGCACCACACACAGGTCCACTGGCGGAGGCAGTGTAGTGCCGGGTCCGGAGCGTCTCTGCAGCGGCCCCGCCCGTTCTCCGACGCACTAAAAACCGAGCGGCAGTAAACGCAGCGCGACGAGCACGATGACGAGGCCTGGGGACACGGGCTGTCGTCGTCAGGGGAGATCACACCGGGGTCGCCGCTCCCACCGCCAGCCCCTCCTCCTCTCTTACGAGTCCGTGAGCGGGGCGTGGCCAGCGACGTGTGAATGCAGCAGGGCGAGGGCGAGCCTTTGCCCGTCTCCTGGGGTGAACCGGCACCTGAGGACACGCCTGACACGGCGTTGGGGATGGACATACAGGTGGGCGAGGACGAGGACAGGCGCTGGGCAGCCTTGCTGTCCAGGCTCACCGTCACGTCACAGCCCGCCGTCCCCACCCCCGCCAGCTCCTTCTCGAAGCGGACCACGCACAGCTCCGACTTATCCTGCAGACTCCCCCCGCTGCCCACCACAACGCCCCCGGTCAGCCCCCCGACCATAGTCCTGGTGGCCCCCGCCCGCCGGTAGTCCTCGTAACCGCGGGACCCCCACAGGTCTTTGCAAGGATCGACACTGCGCAGGTCGCCCTCCTCTAGCAGGGAAATCGTGGGCGACAGGGGCGACGAAGCCGGGGGACCCACAGGAGGAGTAGGAGGAGCGGGAGGCGGGGGTGGAGGTGTTGGAGGATTCAAAACGGCCGTCATTGGTGAGAGCTGTCCCGGCCTGGGGTGGATCTGTGGAGAGGGGATAGAGTTACAGAGTGAGTCAGGAACAGCCTGTACTGTGGCAGCAGATATAGAAGGTTTCCATGGGGAAAAACATGCACAAATGACCAAGAATCACAAATTTCAACTAAACTCCTTAAAGAGACCCTGCCCCTAATTATTGATAATATCTTGGGTATAATTAATATGTCACTAATAACTTTCTTCTTGAAAGAAAAACACTCTTGAGCCAGGTATTTTAGTAAACTACAAGCCAATTTCAAATCTACTCTTCCTTTCAAAAGTTCTTGAAAGAGTGGTAGTTAAACAGCTGTGTCAGCACTTACAGGACAATTGTTTATTTGAAGATTTTCAGTCCGGTTTTCGGGCCCATTATAGCACTGAAACAGCACTAGTCAAGGTTATGAATGACTTGTTGTTAGCTGCTGATGATGGACTGGCCTCGATCCTGCATAGATCCTCTATCTATGCTTTTGATACAATCGACCATAGCATCTTACTGCAGAGATTGGAACAGGACATAGGCATTAGAGGATCCGCCCTCTCCTGGTTTAAATCCTATTTATCTAATAGGTTCCAGTTTGTTAGCGTTAACCAGCAATTGTCATCATTACTTAAGAGTCACTTATGGTGTCCCACAAGGGTCCGTCCTTGGGCCCATTTTGTTTACTCTATATGCTACCCTTGGGTAATATTACTAACATGGCAAATTACTAACACGAAAACATGGCATTAATTTCCACTGCTAGGCAGACGACACACAGCTATACTTATCAATTAAACCCGATCAGATCAGGCTAGTACATGAACTAAGTGCCTGTGTTAGAGACATAAAGACCTGGATGTCTGTTAACTATCTGTTACTTAACCCTGATGAAACTGAAGTTATTATATTAGGCCCTAAAAGTGTTAGAGAGTCCTTATCTGAGCAGATAGTCACTCTGGATAATGTGAGGATAGCCTCCAGCGCCACAGTTAAAAACCTAGGAGTTTTATTTGAGCCAGACTTATCATTTAAAGCTCATATTAATCAAGCCTGTAGAACAGCCTTCTTTCACCTGCGTAACATAGCCAAAATTAGAAATATCCTGTCTAAAAATGACTCTGAAACTAATCCATGCGTTTGTTACATCTAGACTAGATTACTGTAACTCCCTATTAGTAGCATGTCCTAAAAGTTCCCTAAAAAGTTTTCAGCTGGTTCAAAACGCAGCGGCTCGTTTACTAACAGGAACTAATAGAAGAGAGCACATCACCCCCATACTCCAAGCCCTTCATTGGCTTCCTGTTGAGTTTAGAATTAAATTTAAAATCTTGCTTCTAACTTATAAAACCATTAATGGTATGGGCCCCTCTCATTTTAAAGAAGCTCTGGTCCTGTACCATCCAAATAGAACACTGCGGTCTCAGAATGCAGGTCTACTGGTAGTTCCACGGGTCCATAAAAGCACAGTAGGAGCTAGAGCCTTTAGTTACCAAGCCCCTATCTTATGGAACCAACTCCCAACTACTATTAAAGAGGCCGACACAGTCTGTGCATTTAAGGTTAGACTGAAAACATTCCTGTTCCAAAAGGCCTATGGTCAGGGTAGTTCAGTCTGAACTGCCCTAGGAGTGAGAATGCTGGGGGAAGTACAGTCACTGAGCACTATCATCTCTTTGTGGTACCATGTACCACTGTCATTAATAAACAGTATCTAGTTTATACTTGGTCTTTACATCACTATTCACCCAGAGTCCCTGTCCCTGGCTACTGTTTCAGTTCAACCGCACGAGGCCCAACGATGACGACTCCTGCGACTCATCGAGGCCCCTGATGAACCTACTCCTTCACCTGCCTGGTTGGACCCACCCTTCTACCCCACCCTACAGCATCTCTACAGACTGAAACATCTTTACAGACTAATACATCATCATCAGATGGATGTCTGTCAGTCCTGGTTCATCTATAGTCTGTCCATCCATGGGAGTGGATCTCTCCTTCACTGTGGTTCTCCTCGAGGTTTCTTCTTTCCCACTGGGTTTTTGAGTTTTTCCTTGCCGAGAAGGAGGGTCTAAGGACGGGGGATGTCTGAGTCACTTTGGACTGGATTTTGTGAAGCACTTTAAGACAACTGTGTTGTGACATTGGGCTATACAAATAAAAGTGAATTGAATTGAAATTTGAACAGTTTGGTTCTAAAGGACAAAAATGTCATTTTGAATTTAAGTTTTAACTTCATGCACAATTGAATAAATGTTGTTGCTGTAGGTGAGGAAAACCATTAACCAGTCAATCCAACCACTAATAACACTATGCCAGGGGTGTCAAACTGCAATCCAGAAGGGCCGGTGTGGGTGCAGGTTTTTGTTCCAACCAAGCAGTAACACACCTGATTCTACTAATCAACCACTAGAGGCCTTGATAAGGACCTTCATTAGTAGAATCAGGTGTGTGACTCCTTGGTTGGAACAAAAACCTGCACCCACACCGGCCCTTCTGGATTGCAGTTTGACACATGTGCACTATGCCATTCGCAGTCTCATCCTTAAAAACTATTCCTAATCATTGTTAGAGCTTGGATGTGAATTACCACTGATGGACTTGGAGCTTGGACTTTAAAGGCATCAGTACCTGAGCTAGTGTTTGGGTGGTGACAGCATGGCTGGATCCAAAAGAAAACTCTTCCGATCGCACGAAACAGGTAGAGGACGACTCGCTCGTCACTATGGTGATGGGTTTGGGAAGCATTTCCTTCCTGCTGTTGGACGACGACTCGCTTCCTGTATGGGACTAGCAGAAGGTTGTAAGTCAATGAAGCCGAGCAGACTCCATTCATTAATGAAAGAAGTCCTAGTCCTGCTCAGATACTCACAGCTTGTCCATCATCTTCAGTGTCGGCCTCTTCTGGTGTGGAGGACGAGGGAGAGTCAGAGCCTTGATAACATCACAACAGAGGAGGTTTTTAAAGTGGATATGAGCACAGCTAATGAAATCAGTTTTTTAATTGTGACCTGTGTGTCTCTACCTCTGTCGAGCTTGTCTATGACAGTCTGCAGCCCTTTTTCAAAGGAGATGGCATCGGCAGGACTCTGGAACGTAAGGCCAAACTTGCGATCTTCTACTCTCCAGTGGTGGAAGATGGGGTTCACTTTGTTGTAGACTAATCCCCTCTGCACCGCACACTCCAACACCGGCTGAAGACAAACAGCACACCAAGGTAACACAAGAGGTGAGTTTACTGATGTAGATGCAGCCCTTTCCTCTTCCAGCATGCCCTCCTCCACATAACACGAATGATCTAGTCTGTACGAGTGTCTACTAGTCTTTACTAGTCTGTACTATTCTGTATTAGTCTGTACTAGTCTGTATTAGTCTTCAGCAGTTTGAACTAGTCTCTACTCGTATTTACTAGTCTTTACTAGTCTCTACCAATCTCTACTAGTCTTTAGGTGGAGTTGAGCAGCAACGACAGCCAGAACACACACGCACACACTCACTGCTCGATCTCGCAGCCGTTCTCCACGTATGATGTATTCTCTCCGCCCCCTGCCATCCTGACTCCGCCCCTTACAGATGACCACATGACTGAGGCCGCCACCTCCGAGAGGAACCCAACCACCGCTGGAGTCGTCACGCGTCATCACCACCGCACGAACACGCACGCTGTCAGGAAACCAGGAGATAATAATGCATTAATAATAATATCACTCACTGTACAATGTTAAAAACAAAGACTCATTTAAAAAAAAATTTTTATCAATCAATCATCAATCCAACTTTATTTGTATAGCACCTTTCAGGGAGTGCAATTCACAAATGACTGACAAGCTGATAAATATACATAAAGATAATAAATAATACTCAAGAAAAAAAGAAAAACAATTTGATACCTATACACTTGAGAAAAAACATTTTAAAAATGTAATATAATATATTTAAAAGCTATAATAACAGTAATAGTACAATTGAATTAAGAAACCCGATAAAATAGATTGAAAATACAAAACATAAGCAAGAATGAGGAAAACAATGAAATAAAAATGTTTTAAAATCTATAATAACAATAGTAATAACAACACTGATAAAATAGAATTCAATTAAAGCTCGATTAAAAAGGCATAATAGGAAAAAAGAAATGTAAAATCAATAAGAGGGATAAGAAACTACTCATATTTTCTAACATAAAGCTCTGTTAATTTGAAATATGATGAAATTCATACAAAGAACACGGAAGTAACAGAAATGAGCACTAACATGAAGGCGGATCAGTATAATCCATGGTCACATGATTAATCAAATTACAATTAGCATGAATAAATGTGGAAAAAATAAGGAACATTTATGGACACATGTGGCTTCATTTCTGAATGATCAGCTGCCACAAGACAAATATAAAGGATAATAATAATAATAATAATAATAATAATAATAACAATAATAATAATAATAATGGTCTATAGTTATGTGCTGATGTGAATAAAGGAAGTAAAGCAGCGTTGAGGACAGAAATGGTCCACGGGGAGGAGGGAGGAGGAGGAATGAGTGTTTCCCAGATATCAATGAACGCACCCATCAGAAAAAAAAACAACAACTCTGTCCTCAGCAGCTGAATAATTCAGCAGCGATCATCGACATGTGCAGGAAACCATGATGCACCGACGTTTTCTTATTTTCAAACCACAGTGATTTTTAATTGTTGGAATAATTTCCCTGCATTCCGGCCCTGCTGCTCATTAACACACCCTGATATCAGCGCCTATATGTTTTTATGAATGAGCCGCTCCGTTCCCTATAAATGTTTACGAGGCCTAAAATACACAAAGCGATCGCGTGTGAAAAATGGGGAAAAAAAGGAAGGAGTGGGTGAGAGAAGGATGGAGAGAGATGGGGGAGGGGGCGATTAGAAAAGGAGGAGAGGAGGGGTGAGGAGGATGAGGGAGCGAGGAAAAAAATCACATTTCATTCATAAAGTTTGGCTTTAAAAAATCATAATGAAACCCCGAGACACGTTGATAAAATCACAACGCCTCCATCCCTCCCTCCTTCTCCTGTAGCTCTCCTCAATGACCCGATGCTGGCCCCTAACTCGCCATATTTCATATGTTTCCTTCTTCCTCACATACATTTTACACATTGACTGATTTCGTGACTGTTTTTACCAAAGCACCGAGCGAAGCGTTGAGTTGTTGAATTGTTGCATCGCTTCATGATGCTGGTTTAATATGGTTTTAATATGGTTTAATATGGTGTAGATACAGGGTGTTAGTCGTCTTAAAGCACAGGACTACTTGTAAGGTGCTAAACATTTATCCCATATTGCCAATGGATATATCGGTGATGGGGTGTATGCTGTTGATTCAAGATGGTCTTTTTATTGTCAGCAGCAGCAGCAGCAGCAGCAGTAGCAACAGCAGGTTGTTGGATCAGTGAAACACTGACGTTCCCTATCCGCTCTAATATGATGTGAATGTTAAAAATGAAAATTTCAGGACTTACTCGCCCTCCATGGTCGGTGTTCCCGCCGCTAGCAGCAGTCCACCACCTCCTCTCTGTCTTTAATCCTTCAGGAAACACTCGCTCACATTCTCCTTCTTTCCGCTCTCATTTTCCTAATCTTCCTTCTCTCTCTCCACCTTGATGTCGTTTCGGTGTTTCAGGAAAGGCTTGAGGTTGCAGCAGCCATTTTCCGCTGGCATCCTCCCTCCCTCCCTCTCTCTCTCCTTCCCCACCTCTACCTCTCTCTACCACTCTCTCCCAGTCTCTCTACCACTCTCTCACTGCTTATTTCCTATCTCTCTCTACCTCTCTCTCTCTCTCTCTCTCTCTCTCTCTGTCTCTCTACCTCTACGTCTCTCTCTCTGCCTCTCTCTCTCTCTCTCTCTGCTTATTTCCTACCTCTCTCTACCTCTGTACACTAATCATTGACAGCATCTATCGGGTTTGTCGGTGGAACCACGTGATTTTTAAATTGTTGATATGTGCGGTGACGTGATGGATAAATGAAAAACCGGTAAAACCATCAATGAACCCGCTGAAGCTCTGATGATCTCCGGGACAAACGAAATCTGGAGCAATTAAGAAATATAGATAGAATAAATTCGTTGCATCCCTATGTTTTTGTTTTAATTGCACAGGCTTTGCTGATTTGAGTTCTTTTAATGTATAACTGCATGTTATGTAGAAGCCTATAATCCACAGGAATAACACACTATATTTAGTCTATGTGATCCTGGAGGAGGTTTCAGCACCATGGACAGCAACTCCCATAATTAACAGAAACCATCAGACTTTACTGACTGATTTAAGTTCTTATTTATCATCCAGTGGTGGATGACATATTCAGATTATTTAGTAAAAATAGAATTAAAGTAAAGTAAAAGTCCTGGATTGAAATGTATCTATTCAGACATGTTTTAAGATGTAGGTAAGTTCATATACTTTGAATAATAATTTGTTTCTAATACATTTTTTCCTAAAAAAAAGAGTTTAAAATCAAAATTACATCTCCTCCTTGCGCCACAAAAGTCCAGAATCTATATGCAAATACATTTAATACAAGTTAAACCGCTGAACATTAGATATCACTGTATTTTTTTATTGTTTGTGCACTGCATTAGCTGACTGGTTATTGTGAAGTTGCAGCTAATGTTTATAATACTTTGTAAATGGTTAATAAACATTTGGTACAGCATCTATAAACATCATTGAATGACATTATAAAATTGAAAGTGATGTTCATTAAACTTTAATTGGTTTATAAAACATATATAAACATAAGTTGTATGTGTATGTTGTATGTGTATAAGTTGTGATAACGGCTGTATTAGGTGTTAACGGCTGTATTAGTTATTATTGATGCCCTGATAAACTTTTAGCTATCTATTGATGTTTATAGATGCATCATAAAGTATTCATTAAGCATTTAATAAGGTATTATAATACGTCATATATAACTGCATCATAATAATATTTGTAGACACTATTGTAGACAACTATTGACCATCACCACAGTAAAATATCTATTTACTAAAATTTAATGAAGTATCTATTAACTATTTATAAGCTAAACTATTTATAAATATGCATATTTATTAGCAGTTCTGTAATGAAAATGATGTCCCACTATCTGAACTGGCTGGTTGGTTCATGGTGTATGTCGCTTCTGGAGCTGCCACCTTACTGCGGTGGAGGGGTTTGTGTGTTCCAATGAACCCAGCATGTTGTCTGGGGCTTATGCTGCTGGTAGAGTCACCCATGGCAATCAGGTCCTTGGTGAGGGACCAGATGAGGTGCAGCTCAAAACTTCCTGATGAAGAGAAAAATTATTGGGTCAATGTTAACCCTGCCCGGGTGTGGGTCACTGGGGGCCCCCCTGGAGCCAGGCCTGGGGGAGGGGCACGGGTGTGAAAGCCTGGTGGCCGGACCTTCAGCCATGGGGTGGGGTTCAGCCTGAAGGGGTGACGTGGGCCCCCCTCCCCATGGGCTCACCACCCGTGGGGGGGGCCACAGGGGGAGGATAAGGAGAGAGATGGGCAGCAGTCGGAGGCGGGGACCCTGGTGGACCCTGGCGGTCCCCGCCTCCAACTGCAGAAACTGGCTCTGGGGATGTGGAACGTCACCTCTCTGGCGAGGGGCCCCTCTCAAGAGGGGCTGGACTCTCTACCACTCTGGAGTTGTCCGTGGTGAGAGGACCAGTGCTGGGGTGGGAATGTTCATTTCCCCCCAGCTCAGTGCCTGTACATTAGGGTTCACCCCAGTGGAGGAGAGGGTAATGTCCTTCTACCTTTGGGTGGGGGATGGGTCCTGACTGTCATCTGTGCTTATGCACCGAATGACAGTTCAGAGTACCCACCCTTCTTGGAGTCCTTGGAGAGGGTGCTGGAGGGCACCCCCTTCTGGGGACTTCAGCACCCTCTCCAAGGAGGGTGCTGGAGAGGATTTCAAAGCTCACATGGGCAACAACAGTGTGACCTAGAGGGGTGTGATTGGGAGGAATGGCCCCCCTGATCTGAACCCGGCTGGAGTTTCATTGTTGGACTTCTGTGCTTGTCATGGGTTGTCCATAACGAACACCATGTTCAGGCATAAGGGTGTCCACAGGCACTTGGCACTATGACACCCTTGGCTGCAGTTCGATGATCGACTTTGTTGTCGTCAGATTGCGGCCTCATGTCCTGGACACTCTGTGAAGAGAGGGGCAGAGCTGTCAACTGATCACCATGTTGGCTCCGATGGTGGGGGAAGAGGCCGGTCAGACCCGGCAGACGTAAACGTTCTGTGAGGGTTTGCTGGGAATGTCTGGATGAATCTCCTGTAAGAAAGAGCTTCAACTTGCACCTCCAGGAGAGCTTCACTCATATCTCAGGGGAGGCGGGGGACATTGAGTCCGAGTGGACCTTGTTCCGCGCCTCCATTGTTGAGGGCGCTGTCCGGAGCTGTGGCCATAAGGTCGTCTGTGCCTGTCGTGGCAGCAGTCCCAGAACCCGCTGGTGGACACTGGCTAACAAAAGGCTGGTACATAAGGCACTAAGGTACAAGACAAACTGGCACAGAGAGGAGGGAAAACACAGACTAAATACACAAGAGAGGGAAGTGGTAACAAGACACAGGTGAATCCAATGAGAGTAGGGTCTGAAATGAGTCTGAAATGAGAGGAGAGCTAAGTACCACAATAAAACAGGAAACATGAATCATAAAATGAAGAAAAAATAAAACACACAACCTTAAGGAAACTGACGAGATGTGTCAGGTTGCTGTCTCGGGGGCAGTGCCTCTGGACTGGTAGACCGGAGTGGTGGTTCCCCTCTTAAAAAGGGGGACAAGAGGGTGTGTTCCAACTGTAGAGGGATCACACTCCTCAACCTCCCTGGGAAAGTCTATTCGGGGGTACTGGAGAGGAGGGTCCGTAAGATAGTCAAACCTCGGATTCAGGAGGAGCAGTGTGGTTTTTGTCCTGGTCGTGGGACTGTGGACCAGCTCTATACCCTTAGCAGGGTCCTGGAGGGTGCATGGGAGTTTGCCCAACCAGTCTACATGTGCTTTGTGGACTTGGAGAAGACAATTGTGTCCCACAGGGAGTCCTATGTGGGGTGCTCCAGGAGTATGGGGTTCCACATCCATTGACACGGGCTGTCCGGTCCCTGTATGTTTCGGTGCCAGAGCTTGGTCCACATTGTAATAAGTCGGACTTGTTTCCAGTGGGGGTTGGACTCCGTCAGGGCTGCCCTTTGTCACCGATTCTGTTCATAACTTTTATGGACGGAATTTCTAGATGCAGCCAGGGCGTTGAGAGGCTGCGGTTTGGTGGCCTCAGGATTGGGTCGTTGCTATTTGCGGACGATCTGGTCCTGTTGGCTTCATCGAGCCATGACCTTCAGCTCTCACTGGAGCGGTTCATAGCCGAGTGTGAAGCGGCTGAGAATCAGCACCTCCAAATCTGAGGCCATGGTTCTCGACTGGAAAAGGATGGAGTGTCGGGGATGAGATCCTGCCTTAAGTGGAGGAGTTCAAGTATCTCGGGGTCTTGTTCACGAGTGGGGGGAGGATGGAGCGGGAGATTGATCAACGGATCGGTGCAGCGTCTGCAGTGATGCGGGCCCTGCATCGGTCCGTCGTGGTGAAGAAGGAGCTGAACCGAAAGGTGAAGCTCCTGATTTACCAGTCGATCTACTTTCCTACCCTCACCTATGGTCACGAGCTTTGGGTAGTGACCGAAGGAACGAGATCGCGAATACAAGCGGCTGAAATGGGTTTTCTTCGCAGGGTGGCTGGGCTCTCCCTTAGAGATAGGGTGAGAAGCTCGGTCATCAGGAGGAGTCAGAGTAGAACCGCTGCTCCTCCACATCAAGAGGAGCCAGTTGAGGTGGCTCGGGCATCTAATGAGGAGCCTCCTGGACGACTCCCTGGTGAGGTGTTCCAGGCACGTCCCTCTGGGGATGTCTCTCGGCTGGTCTGGGAACGCCTTGGGGTCCCCCCGGAAGAGCTGGAGGAAGTAGCCGGGGAGTCTGGGCTTCCCTGCTGAAGTTGCTGCCCCTGTGAACCGAGTAAACGGATAAAGCAGGAGAAGACAAAGACGAGATAAGAATCTTTAATTTATCTACCACAAGCTTCATTTAAACTCTGGTATTCCCACATTAACTACCTAGTACAATAATGACAAGAATTACATCCACTTTATTATTATAATTCAGCACTATGGAGTTTCAGTAGAGGTGAAAAAAATACTCAAATCTTTTACATTAGTAAATACAGCAATACCTTAATAAAAAAATACTCCATTAATAAAAGTATATTTGGCTCTAAAATATTTAGTGAAAGTAAATACTGTAAGCATTGTCAGCAAAATATACTTAAAATATCAAATGTAAACGTACTCATAACACAAAGTGGTCCAATTTGGAGTTATGGTTATCATACATGTATTATTTGAATAGTAGTATTGATAATGATTGGTTGCATGTGTAAGCAGCATTTAATGTTGACAGAGATCATTCTAAAATATATTCTACTGCTTATATTGTAATCTATGATAATAAATCAAACTACGTATCAAAGTCTGTTTGTGGGGCTTTTGGTAACATACATAACACAAGTGGTAAATGTACTGGAGTAAAATCTACAATAATCCCTTAAAGTAGTGGAGTGGAAGTATAAAATAGTATGAGATGGCACCACATTAGCTACTGCATATGTGGAAAAAATAGTAGGCCTCTAGTCTTCTTCTATAACACACCTGTATCTGGAGCCTCCAGGGACCAGGTGTGGGGAGAATACTGAACAAAAGACGATTTCTCTGGTTATTCTATGTAGTTTTTGATCTTTAAAAAAAAATCATAAAACTATCTAAAAATAATTCCAGAACATTTTAATTAGTATATGAATGGATGGAATATTGCATGGTAGCACATATTAGTATACATATAATAACAAACTCCCACTAACAGCCCTCAGTTTAATTGATGAGACAACAGTGATTCTTAAAGCTAAAGATTTAACTATGACAATAAGACATTGAAGATGAAGAAGATGTTTTCACCCAAGTGACAGGTGAGGTTTTATGCACATGTAGCATTTGATATTCTAGATATTCTAGATATTCTAGATATTCTTGAGACAGTTGCATGTTGTCAAACATGTTCCTCACATTCACAAACTCCTCCTTCCTACTCTGTAACAGCAGGATAAATATTAGCAGCTAAACGTAGTTCATCATCATTGCTGCTGATTCTTTCTCTGTAAATGTAGAAATCAGACAATGAAACATACAAACCTCCAGTTACTAGAGTCTAGAATAAACTCTGGTCTGCCTGCTAGAATGAGGATGGTTGGTTTAATTTAATGTCATAATAGTAATGTCATAAACTACTGATTCATCAATATAAGGCCAGTCTGTTCTCTAGTAGGATAACTCAGCATTAGTCCTCCATTAGGAATTAGGGAAGTACTTAAATCTTTAAACCTTAAATAAATACTAAATACTACCTTAAATAAATATTAAAAACTACCTTTAACAAATAATAAATACTACCTTAAACTTCTACTCTACGTTATTAAACTACAGTTGTTAACGTAGTTCCAGCACTAGTTAATGTAAAGTTTAATTTGTCTTTAGTCGAACTATCGTCCGTTGACGTTACTTTACCGACCATTACTTTACCGTTACTTTACCTTTACGTTGCCGTTACTATACATTTACGTTGCCGTTACTTTACCTTTACGTTGCCGTTACTATACATTTACGTTACCGTTACTTTACCTTTACGTTACCGTTATCGTTATTTTACCTTAACGTTACCGTTACTTTACCGTTACGTTACGTGACTAACTCACCTACAGGAACGTAGGTTCACGCATCTTCTCCGTTAAACGTCCCGCAGACATTGTGACGTCTCCAGGTGAGTCATTATTACTCAGGTAAATCTACCTGTTTAAAAGTCTTAACAAATCAACTTAAAATTAACGTTTCCTCGTGTTTTTTAGTAATGGACGAACAAATAAAAGTAGAAATGTTGTAGTTTTAAAAAAAAATCCATAAGAAGCAAATCCTGACGTAGACGTTATTTAAGTAAAAGTGATGGAGTTATGTCCAATGTGGCCATAGTTTAATAAATTAATACATAAGATATTACTGCATCATAATATCTGGAACCTTTAAAAAAAGTATGTTTCATATAATATAGATAAGAGAATATAAAGTAATTGATCTCTAAAATATTAAAGCATAGTATTTCATTCTGAAATGTAGTGGAGTGGAAGTATAAAGCAGCATCAGATGGAATTACTTAAGTACAAGTACTTTAAATATTGCACTTAAGTATTTGAGTAAATGTACTGGTATCTTTACATATCCTTGTTGGAAGTGTATGTTTATGTATTTACAGAAAAAAAAAGAAAAAAACATTTTTTCAAATTAACAAAGTTAATTTATCTGAATGATGGAACATGAACTTGACGTTTGCTGACAAAAAGTTATATTTTTCAGAAAAGTTGATTATAAGAAGATGGGAAATCAACATTCGACTGAAGGAAAACGAGAAAACAAGCGTCGATTCAATAAAGACAAAAAAGCAGCAGCTGTTAAAAAGGAGATTGATGAGAGAAGTTTAACAAAGTTACTCCCTTCCACCAGCCCAGATGACCCAAAACATGACAAATCAAAGAATTTACATGGAAATCTCAATACCACTGCTACCGATAGTAAAGGAGCTGCTAAACATATGGTTCATTCAGAGAAACCCAGCAATGATGAAGAGGAAATATTCACAAGGACAAAGCAGGTTCCCCCAAACAGAGAAGAGAACGTCTCAGACCAAGAAGAACCAGATCTGGTCTACTCTGAAAAACCTAAAGATCTAAAGACCAGTTCTACCAAACCAAGACTCCAACAGGCTGCACCTGCACAGGTGTCCAACACAGGTGCTTCACCTCAGGTAGAACACAGGTGAGAGTTCAATACATTACCACCAAAACGTGGTGTGTATATATATGTATATATATATATATATATAGTATATATGATGGTAAACATCACCAGATATTTAATATGCGGAGCTCATTTCATATCAATGGTGTTAGGAAATCACCTTTTAATTCAAATAATGTTTAACAAGATGAGAAAGTATGTAAAATACAGTTTTAAGAATTATTCATCAGGTCTCTATTAATGCCCATCGAGTGTATAAGGTGGATTCTTGTTATTTAAAGTCCATTTGTATAATTTTATTCTAGAAAGATTAAGATGTCAAAACATGTAACTGATAAATTTTAAGTATATTATCCACCTAGAATATAAAACATATGCGTTTTTAATTTTATAAAACCTTTTTGAGAGTTAAACTCTCTGGTACAACGTTTTTATGGTTAAAACACATGATACTTTAGTCACTGACCCATGAACCAGTTTTACAAGTAAAGAGCAGAGAGATGTAAATGATCAGTGTGTGTGTGTGTGTACCTGCAGTAATGTGGTCAGAGGTGGAACTGCAGGAATTCGACTCAGCAAAGAAGCAGTGGAGAAGATAAGAGAAGAAAACATTGACTTAACTCACCATCCAACAGCTGGAGATCCTGGTATCACAGAAAAAAGAACATCCACAAAACCAGGTGTTGCAGCTGCCTCTAGACCTCCAGACCCTCCAGACCACTCCCCACTGACCTCAGACCAGCCGACCACTTGGGTCAACAATGAGGACAAGGTCCGACCAGATCCCAGCTTGAGTGCCACTGCTGGTAGCAGGATACTGCTGGTGGAGGTTCAGTACTGGCTCCAGAACCCAGGTTCTGATCATCAAGCTGCTGGTCGCTGGCCTCCGTTCACAGTGAATTTCAGCTGTTCCCGCAGAGCTCGATGTCGCCATAACCCACCGACCCGTTTACCACCAAATGTCAGAGCGTGGTGAGCTAGCATTGTTACAGTGGAGTCAATGATTTATTCTAATTTGAGGAACTGCATTTTTAATTACTACACAATCTTAGGTCTAAAAAAAACTGTTGTCGTTTGTTCTTTCCACTAACATTTTGTCCATTCATTAAACAGGTGTAGAGAATGTCCCAACTACATGCGTGATCCTCCTCAGACCAACACAGCAACACATGCTGCATGTTCCGTCCTGAAAGAGGCAGAGGATTCCCACCAATGACACAAGACATTTGGAATATTTTTATGTACAAACACTGTAGAAAGTATTAAGTTCCTACATAAAGGACTTGCAGGAGAGTTACATGCTGTACAGTGGGTGAAATTAAAATGCACTCAAAGTTTATTTTCTGAATTGTTTATTGCAGACAAAGATTTGCATTGTAAGATCAACTGGATTACAAACCATCTGGGGAGGAAGAGGCTTCACCATTTAGAAAACACTTAAACTTCAAGGGAAATTCTTTCTGTTGCTAGGCTACAAGGCGAGGTGAGCTCTTCTAAGTTGAAGATGGACTTCATATACAAAGAGTTTGTTGAATCTGGGGGAAAATGGTTGTTTGACACTGAAAGGCAAAGTCAGATTGGTGATTGTAACTGTGATGAGACAAGTTTAATAAATGTAGTAGCTGGACTTGATGTTATGTTTTATTAAATCACCAGAAAATGACCCGTAAAAATCCGGATCAAACAATTAACACTTAAACCCTTTACTGTCTTTAATAAAAAAAGTAAAAGATGTATTGCGGTTGTTCAGACTGTTCGGTCCCATTTTATTTAATGAAAAAACTACCAGTAAGACCTGCAGAAAGGTTTTAAGAATACAGGAAAAATAAATGTTCATTGATTGATAAGGTACGGGCAAAAAAAAAAATCAGCCACTCTGGCAATAAATGAAGTCACATCCCACAAGAAACCTGCATTTGAGCCAAGTGGATGTGTGGTAGATCAGCGGCGTGTCTGAGTGCATCTGTACATGTGGAGTTGATCCTGGAGCAGGTTACACGATCATCTCCAGCTGCCGAGCATATTCAATGACCTGCTGGGCCAGCTCCGTGGACGGGATGGTCACCTCCTCTGTCCTCTGCTGCTGGCTGGTGAAGGAGTAGTAGCCGTCAGGACTTAGAGTCCAGCCCCTCTGAAAACAAGAAAAAAATAAAACATGAAAAATACAACAATAATCTGCCATTCCGCACATTTCCAGGCTACTTTTTCCACCATACAAAGAATTAATGCAAATTATGAGACAACTACTTATTAGATGAAGAAGTAAATGTCGTCCTTGTTATAGAATCCTAACAGAATGTTGTTTAAAACTATTTTTACTTTGTAAATATGAACATATGTATTCAGGTTCTGCCAGTAGAGGAACATACATGTACATCTGCTGTCAACATCTGCACACACATGTTCTCTTATCTGAACACAACAAATAGTAAAAGAAACATTTCAGCAAACTGAATTATAAGTTTTTAAAAGGTGAAAAATTCTTTTTGGCAAGGAAGAGGTTAGAAAACACAAACTGTTTTTTTCTCATCACATCAGCTATCTAATGCTTCTTGTAATATCTGCACACGACTTAAAATGTGGCCCAGAAAAAATACATTAAACTGGTAATAAATGTTTTTATACATACCTTCTTGGCATAATCTGTCATCTTTTTGGGTGGACTGAAGAACAGAACACGACTGGCTTCACTGAACTGGATCTGCTCGTATGCTTTCTCTATGCAACCCGCGATCTCATCACTGCAATTACAAAGGTTTCAGTTTCAAAGTCTTGTTTAAAGACAGCTTCCTACTATATGGTCTTCTTCACTTCCTGTTGATAAAATATAGATTTAAGTTGTCTGATATGAGAAAATAACGGATGGAATTGTTTTTGGACATTAAAGTACATCTACTAAGAAGAAACAAAGCAGTAACTATGATCAGGAAAGAACTGCATCAATGAAACCAGTGAGTAGTGTGTATATATATACACACATATATATATATATACACACACATATACACACACACATACATATATATATATATATATATACATATACACATATATATATATACACACACATATATATATATACACACACACACATATATATATATATATATATATACACACACATATATATATATATATATATATATATATATATATATACACACACACATATATATATATATATATATATATATATATATATATATATATATATATATATATATATATATATATATATACACACACACACATATATATATATATATATATATATATATATATATATACATACATACACACACACACACACGGTTACTATTATTGGTTTATTGATCCTTACCGAATGGTGTCAAGCAGAATATCTATAAAAAAGTTGTAGCTCTCAGCAGGGATGTTGCCTTTGGCAAGAAAAACCTTGTTGTAGCTTCCCTCCATCAAATACTGAAAAGACCACAAGAGGATATCAAACATTAAAGTGATAGTATAGACGTGTTAAAATGACACTCTTTATGAGAGTAAATACAAAATGAAGGCACCATTTCTGTATGATTTACAGTAGATGACTAGTAGAATCAATGGGATTACACTGTTACTCAATGTGTTTTCATCCCTAAGAGACTAAACCACAGCAACCTGCTCCAGTTCCTATAAAACTACCAGAATAATACACCAATTATTGATTAAAGGAAAGTAACATATTTATTAAATTATTTACTGGACTCACAAATATCAAACGTTTTAGCATTGATACCCAGTCTCTGTATAATCTAAAACCCTCCCTGGGTGCATTGTTTAGAGAGACACTGCAGCACCTGCTCCAGGGACACCGGGTGTCTGATATAAACGTTGGTCTGAATATCACGAGCACTCAGCCTCTCTAGTTCTGTGTGAAACTCTGAGACACGATTCTGTGACAGCAGGAAGAGCAGGTTCAGTCCCAGTAACTGGTGCATGTACGCAGCTTCAGGCAGCTCCTCCCTAGATGGAGAAAAGACGAGAAGAATGGATGTTCAGGGAGAAATCCCGTGCTATATAACAGAATTCAACAACCTGGAGAAAATGAGGACTTACTTGTAGTCGAAGTAGTAGCATTTGAGCTGGGCCATATATCTCTCAAAAGATGGGATGTCCTTCTTGAGGATACTCCACAAGGCTCCGATTTCAAGCACATCTCCTGAAACACAGAAACAAGCCTGTTTAGCTAAAGGCTACTGAGATGAACACTTATCTATGGTTAATAAACTTTTATATAGCATCGATACTCACGAGCTAAAATTAGCTGCTGCTTAGTGAGGGCGGAGCCACTCGTAGGTAAAAAGTTCAGCTCCAGTAACGAAATCTGGAAAAAGAAAGTGGGAAAGTGGAAAAAGTCATTTTCTCAGAAATTTCATCCTAATACAATATACCATACTGACATGAAATAGCATGAACACGGGTGTTATCATTGATACTAATTAAGGTTCTGATCCTAGTAGTTCAGCTGCGCTTTTCCAATTAACACACGCACACATATATATATATATATATATATATATATATATATATATATATATATATATATATATATATAGCAGCACCCTGACTCTGACATGAATGGAAAAGAAAATACTCATTAACCTGCACTGTTTCAGTTTTGACATTTTCTGAAAATTCTGTTTACGTGGAACCTAAGAAACATTTTTAATATATATATAAAATATCAATAATATGATTCTAACAGTATGGTTCCATGGAAGTGTTTTCAGTTGTGTTTTGATTCCTCAATATCAAAGAGGATCAGGGTAGAACAGTCGTCATCGGTTTGGAGGTTGAGGGTTTGATTCCCGGCTTTCTCTTTAATTCAGAAACTCAACCAGTCTGCTGCTGAGGAGCTGGTGACTCCTTCTATAGCAGCACCATTAGTGTGTGGATGAACAATCGTAGTGTAAATTAATAGAAATAGTAAATTAATAAAAGATCTTATACAAATGCAGCTCATTTACCAAAGAATGTTCAGAAACCTGTGATTACAACCAAAATCCAAAATATTCTGATATATATATATATATATATATATATATATATATATATATATATATATATATATATATATATACCATAATATTATGCCTATATGCTTGTCCTCAATAAAAGGGTCTATACAGTAAAAGTAGTTAAAGTAATTAATGGTAAATGATGATGAATAACAATGGTGTTGGGTAGTATCAGTTACAGTATAAATATAAGATGCATATAAAGGTTTTGCTATGACTTAAAATAAACTCTACAGACAATGAATAAGCAAAGGATATATTAACACACACATATATATCACTTTGCTTCCTGAATCAACAGAAATGCTGATTAAATTAAATCGATAACCGCTGACATGTAGTTGCTATAGTATTATATGTTATATTATGACTGGAAATAATAATATAGTTTATTTAGCATTAGCCTGACTAGCCTGTTAGCTTTGCTTCATTAGCTAACAGCGCTAATGAGGTAACCTCAGTAAATAAACAGCTTTCCTGTATCGGAATCCATTAAACTCATCAGAAACATCACTATACCTTCAGTTTGGACAGGAGGTCTCCGCATTTGTTCAGATTTGGGTTTTTTTTGTTCCATTCTGCTTTCAGCGTCTCGTATAAACCCGCAGTCTCTTTCAGCGCCATGGTGATTCTGCAAAATGTACGACACCGGCCACCGCAATACGGTAAAGGACTGTCGTAAAACACTCGCGTTACCACGGATCGTTTCCTTTCAAGAGTTGCACTATTTGGCACTTTCCATTAAAAAAGGAACATGTCCACACATTATTAAGCACTTGAATTAATAATTATTGGAAACATATTTGACGCAAAAAATAATGGGAAACAGAACCAAATTTCTACATATTTCCCAAAGAGTTATTATTATTATTTCTTATCACTGATATTATTGAAGAAGAAGAAAAAGAAGAAGGTTTTTAAACGGTAAGTTTTTGTAATAATTTTAACTAGGACTGCCATACATTTATTTATTATTGTTAATTTTTTAAGGTCTATTCCCTTCTTTTATTTATATGTGTATCTTTATATGAGGTCTATAAAATGTTTTACATTTATGTTTGTAAACAGGTTTCAATAAAGTTTCTACAAAAACGGTCCCTCCAACATTCGTCGTGAATCAAGATGGCGGCGGAGCAGTGGTTGAACGATCTACCGAATCACGTCATTTTCCAGAAGTTGCGGGAGAATCTGGACCCGGAACCGGGTAGTAATGAAGATTCGGAGGTTAAGAATCTAACGTTCTGCCTCGGGGGGGATCTGTTCGTGTGGGACGACGCGGACCGCGTGTTTTACACCACCAACCTGCGGCAGCTGAACTCGGAGGGTACCGGTACCGGGAGCCTCCAGACGCTGTTATGCGTCAGCCCGCCGCGGTTCCCCGTCCTCCAGCTGCTGCTCAGCCCCTCCCAGCAGCACGTGGCCCTGGTGGGGCGGCGCGGCGTGTCGGTGCTGGAGCTGCCGCAGCGCTGGGGCCGGAGGTCGGAGTTCGAGGGCGGACGCAGCGAGATCCGCTGCCGGACCACGGCGGTGGCGGAGCGGTTCTTCACCAGCTCCCCGGCGGTCAGGCTGCGGCAGGCGGCCTGGTTCCCCAGCGAGACCGACGAGCCGCAGCTGGTGCTGCTGACGTCCGACAACACGGTCCGGTTCTACGGGCTGAAGTCGCCCCAGACTCCGGAGAAGCTGCTGTCGGTGTCTCAGTCCGAGGAGGACGGCGGCGTCCGGCCGCCGGCCCGCTCCTACGCTGCGTCTCTGGGAGAGATCGCCGTGGCGTTCGACTTCGGTCCCGCGTCCTGCGGCCCGCGGCGACTGGCGGCGCCCAGAGAGCAGCTGTTCTACCCGCTGTACATCCTGTATGAGAACGGAGAGACGTACCTGACGTACACCAGCCGGGCCCCCGGGCTGAGCCTCAGTAAACCCGTCGGACCGCTCCCCATGTACCCGGCGGCCGAGGACAACTACGGCTACGACGCCTGCGCAGTCCTGTGCCTGCCCTGTGTCCCCAGCGTCCTGGTCATCGCCACGGAGACTGGGACCTTGTACCACTGCGTGGTTCTGGAATCAGAGGAGGAGGAGGAGACCGGGGTGGAGAAGTGGACCCGGAGTAGTGAGGCGGTTCCGGCCCTGTATGTGTTTGAGTGCGTGGAGCTGGAGCTGACCCTGAAGGTGGCGACAGGGGAGGACGAGGACCCCCAGGACCTGGACTTCACCTGTCCCATCAGGCTGCACCGGGACGCCCTGTGTCAGCACCGGTACCACTGCACCCACGAGGCCGGCGTGCATAGTGTGGGCCTGATCTGGGTCAACAAGCTGCAGAAGTTCCTCTGCTGCCAGGACCGGGACCAGGACCGGGACAGCCTGCAGGAGCTGGCAACAGAGCAGCGCTGCATCGTGGAGCACATCCTCTGCACCCGGCCGCTGCCGACCAGCCGTTCAGCGCCGGTCCGGGGCTTCCTGATCGTATCGGACCTGTCCCTCGGCGCCACCATGATCTGCATCACCAGCTCCTACGAGTGCGTCCTGCTGCCCCTGCTGAGCTCCATCCGCCCCCCCTCCCCTCCTCTACTCTGTTCCCATCCGGGTGGAGGTTCCTCCGGGTCGCCGCTCCGAGGCCTGGCCGACGACTCCTTCGAGCAGCACGTCCGGAACGTCCTGGCCCGCGGGTCCAACAACCCCCTGGTCCTCAAGGCCGGGGACCGGGACTCGTCTCCGCCGCCTCCGGAGTGCCTGCAGCTCCTCAGCAGAGCCACCCAGGTGTTCCGCGAGGAGTATGTCCTGAAGCAGGACCTGGCCCGGGAGGAGATGGGGAGGAGGGTGAAGCTCCTCACGGGACAGAAAAAGAAGCAGCTGGAGGAGATGAGTCTCTGCAGGGAGGAGAGGAAGAGCCTTAGAGAATCTGCAGAGAGGTTGGCCGACAAGTACGAAGACGCCAAGTATCGGCAGGATGCCATCATGAGGAGGGTCAAGAAGGTGCTGGGCAGCTTACAGAGCCAGCTGCCCATCCTGTCCAACAGTGAGAAGGACATGAAGAAGGAGCTCCAGACCATCAGCGACCAGCTGAAACACCTGGAGAACTGCATCAAACAGGTGAACATGAAGATGGAATACCAGAAGACGCAGGTGGACAAGGACGTCCCCGTCGCCAGGACAACCGTCTCCCTCAACGCTCAACAGAAGAAGGTGGTCCAGGACGTCCTGAAGGAACAAGGACAGCAGATCGGTGACATGATGAAGCAGATCAAAGATATCAAAAACCATTTCAGTTTCTAAAGAGAACTGCAGGAATCTGTAAATACGTTAGAAACTATTTTTGATGCTCTTCTGAATACAAAATAATCTGCCTTGTTGCTTTAAATCAGAAGTGAATGTGCCACATGTGGAGATATTTTATAAACTGATAGAATTTTCTTACTATATTTGTTTCCTACAGTAGGTTTGCCTTCGTGTCTGTTCACATTTTGAATATTTTTCTACATCAGTGTTTCTAAATGTAAAAGTTTGGTTCAGAACACAAAATGCCATGTTTGTGCAGGTGAGATAAATAAACTTTGTTCTCTGTAACTGTCTTATCTCATTTGTGACTAAATATATTCAAAAAAACTTTGATTATGAAAACAAATTATGATATTAAAAACAAATACAAAATGGTAAAGTAGAAAAAATGCATAGGTTCAAGTTTTCCTGTCTATTCTAATATAATACTCGTTTATGTGTATATGTAGATTTAAAGACTTATTTTTCACTGTGATTATTCCTTCTGTCTATCATGCAACTCCAGAAGTGAAACTCCACAGCTGTCTGCATTCTAAATGTATAATCTGTTATAAATGTTTGTGAGATTTGGCAAAACTCAACATTTGAGTCTTTCCAGCCACGAAATTCCACATTTTATATTAAATCCATTCCAGAGGAGTCGTATCACCTTGATACTAAGATTAACTTTGAAAGATACCCATTTTATTCTACTAACTCAGACTGCTGTAATCTATTAGTTTTAAAGGAAACTGATAGGTCTTGCATTTGCACAATTTTCCTGGGTTTTATTTGAGGATTTGATATCCCTAAAAAAGAAATATCTGTGGTTTTAAGTCCCAAAACTTTTAAAGCCACAATTTAAACAGACAAAAAGTCTGCTTTTGGGATTTTTTTTCTTGCAAAATATCCTGAATGAATTAAACAAAACAGGAATTTTCCATTCTGTTTAGACAGCTGAAGAAGTGACTGGAGAAAACTAAAGAGAAAAAAAAATATATAACTTTTGGCAGTGATAACAGAAGCTAAAAAACTACCAGTGAAAAACAAACAAATCACTCTGTCTCAGATCAGAATCTGACTTCTGTCCTAATTGCTGCCAAAATTATTTAACAGTATGTAAATAAAGTAGGATTCTGGGTTTTTGACCCACATCAGGGATAAATGTCAGGGCCGGTATGAACAGGGAGAACGATTCCAGAAACCAGTAACTGGATATGAATATAAGCATGACAATATCGTTTAACACAGACCTGAAAACGTGAACTCTTTAAATGCTACAGGTCTCCAGTCTGGCATCTATTCAGTTGGTGTGTGAGGTGAATTCTGCTTCCACCAGATGTCGCTGTTCTCCAGACTTCACTTCACTTCCTCAGCAGCTCTGCTAGTGAGGAATTCCCCATGTAAACACAGTGACGTACCAGGAGACCCCGGGTTTGTTGAGTAAGCTCGGTTGTTGGGGATGTCTCTGCTGGTTGGGATAGGGATAGGGTTGTGTCTGATGGTAGGGAGGGTTAGGGTTGTGTGATGGTAGAGAGGGTTAGGGTTGTGTCTGATGGTAGGGAGGGTTAGGGTTGTGTCTGATGGTAGGGAGGGTTAGGGTTGTGTCTGATGGTAGGGAGGGTTAGGGTTGTGTGATGGTAGAGAGGGTTAGGGTTGTGTGATGGTAGAGAGGGTTAGGGTTGTGTCTGATGGTAGGGAGGGTTAGGGTTGTGTCTGATGGTAGGGAGGGTTAGGGTTGTGTCTGATGGTAGGGAGGGTTAGGGTTGTGTGATGGTAGAGAGGGTTAGGGTTGTGTGATGGTAGAGAGGGTTAGGGTTGTGTGATGGTAGGGAGGGTTAGGGTTGTGTCTGATGGTAGGGAGGGTTAGGGTTGTGTGATGGTAGAGAGGGTTAGGGTTGTGTGATGGTAGAGAGGGTTAGGGTTGTCTGATGGTAGAGAGGGTTAGGGTTGTGTCTGATGTTATTCCACTTTTGTAACTCAGATTCTCCTGTAGGTATCAGCCCTCTTGTTTTTTTTGTTTTTTTTGTGGGAGCGTAATTACAGTATGAACCATAACAGGCAGGCATTGTTCAAACTGCTATGGGGATTTTTTATTCTACTCTCTAAAATAGCAGTGCCAAATCTGAAAGCGCCTAGGAAATATACAAGAAGAAAGCATGATTCATTTGAAGTCAAGATACTTTAGAATTTCAGCTCTCTCCAGGAGATTTTGTCATATTACAAGGCTTTTCCCTCCCTATTTCACCTCCTTCTTCTCCTTTACACCATGCAAACACCCATCAGAGGTGTGGTGTTCCTGCTGGGCTGTAGATGCAGATCAGGAGCGGACCAGATGGGATGTTTCTCAAAAAGGTGCAGTGTCTGAATCCTGTGCATGAGCCTGGGGAAACTTAACGGACCCTAGGAAAGGAGATATTAATAACTCTTTGGGCCAGCCTACCACATTCTTCACATGTGAGTCACTGTAAACTAGAGAGCAGGGGAGGAAAGGCTTGGATTGCCTCTGTTTCTCATTTGTGTTTTTTTCCATAGAGGAGTGGAAACGGGAGGCAGGGATGGCTGCTCCTGCACCTAAAAGACTTTTCTTTTTTTTTTTATAAAACACACAGAGATCAACACAGGACACATACTTGCTCTTATGCCACATAGTTTATACAGGATAGAAGCAAAAAGATGTTCAGGCAGGCTAGTGAGAGGGGGAATGTTGAGGAGAAATGGATGGTTTCAGTGTGTGAAGCAGAGAAAAAGCCTCAGCTGGTGAGAATGAGAGGGGAGAGATCGGAAAATGGTGGTAGAGACTTGGCAGAGGAGAGAGTGACTCACTGTTTATCTGGTCTGTCACTGAGAGACAGAGTGAGCTTGATAGAAAACAACATCTTGTTAAAAGAGTTCCAGGTTAAGAGTTCTCAGTGAAATCTCACTGTTTCAAAGATTTGTCTCTGAAAAATGTGGTTAATTTAATCACATTCACCTAAAAATTAATGAGTCTCTCTCTCACACACACACACACACACACACACGGTAACTTTGACCCAAAGTATTCTGTGGTAAACAGTAGTCTATGTTTCATCTGATTATTTCTTATAGTCAAAATAATTGTGTTTGTTTTAGAACTCGAATTCAGATCAATGAAACATTCAGGCCATAAATAACTAATAGAAGTTCAAATCTTGTAATGTTCACAACAAGTTATGTTGATTAAAACAAATCTAACACAACAAGAGGTGATAATATATGTATTATTACAGTTTTTATGAGTCTTAATGGAACGGTCACATTTGAACAAGACATTAACATGAAACAAACAACATGTTAACGGGTTAACTATCAAACAAAATAGTCACAAGCAAGATGAGCCACAGTCAAGTTAATTTTATTTGGTTATAATCCGAGTTAACAATAGGGTGGAGCTGTGTACAGTAGTCAGTAATAAATCATTCAGTTTCTCAGCATGTGTGTGTTATTTTATACAACTGAGGTCTTGGCTCCTGCACAAACAACAGTAACATTTACAAAAATAAAGTATATGCAGACAAAATCGTGACATTTTAAAGCAAGTGAAATGCATTCAGGTTATTAGATTTCAAACATATCAGTTGAGCAAAACAAAGTCTTGTAGATCTGAAAATGGCTTAATCCTACCGAACATAACCAAGATATTAAGGCTGCAGTCATGTGAAATCCAAAGGTGTTAATACAGAAATGTTTTCCTCTGTATTCTGTCAAATACATTGTTCACATAGATGATGTCAGCTTTTTTTTTCCTTTTACCCTTGCTGATAAAACATAAGTGCATATATTTTAAAAGCTCATCATGAAAAAGCAAACTTCAAGGAGCCAAAGGGAAGAAGCAACCAGACCCATGTGACTTAATACACAATCTTTGGCAGTGCTACAGTATATGATCCATTACGTGACCAGAGAATCCAGGGAATAACACATTTTATATGTTGGTCTGGGTCTGGGAGGGAAGATAACAGCAAATACAACCAGTAGCCGAGGTGTGACGCTAACAGAGAAGTCTTATCTACGCATCAGAACCTTTCTGCCGGCGTTTGGACGGTGGGATCAGGCGGTTTGGCAGCTCGGGGGGAAGGCCGTGACCCTCCAGCTTCACCTCGATCAGATGGCTGGCCAGGGCGAACTCCTCGTCGTCCAGCATGCCGTCGCGGTCCACGTCCGACAGCTTCCAGATGCGACCCAGTACGGAGTTGGGCAGGCGGGAGCTTACCATCCAGTCCTTGGCCTTGTTCCCGCTCAGCTTCCCCTCGTTGGGAGCCAGGTTGTAGAAGATCTCGTCGTATTTGGGTTTGTCTTTGGTCACCACCCACCCGTCCTCCTCCTCACATCCCTCCCCGTTCTCCTCGATGAACGGATCTCCCTCGGAGAACGGTCCGACCCGGGTCCCCAGGAAGGCTCCGCCCTGAACGCCCAGCTGCTCGCCAGCCTCCAGCTCCTCCTGCCGGAGGAGTGGCATCAGCTTGGCGATGTCGGCGGAGAGAAGCTCGTCCAGTGCTGCCATCAGATGAGGCTTCAAGGTTTTGAACTTGGTGAAGTCATGAACCATCAGTTGTTCCTATAAAAAAGTAGATTCCAACAGAACAGATTTCAATTAGATTTAAATGAATGTTCAGATGTTGTTGTGGTGTCGTTAAACAGCAGCTTTTTATAACCTCCCAGATGTGTCCAGTGGTGACAGAAAATCTTATTTCATTGAAGGAGGTGGAGACAATTAGCAGTAAATTTTATCATTTCTATACTAATACTAAATATATAAATTAATAATAAATAATAATACTATAGTATAGTACTATACCACTATAATAATGGCCCTATCTATCTTCTCTCTCTCTCTATGTTCTAACCACTGGTATTAACAGTAATGACAGTAGTTATAGCAATGTTCCATATTCCTTTATATTTATACATAAGGAAAATGATCATGAATCAACGAGGGAAAAACTAGTCAAGTCTTTGATGGAGGACCATGTCCTCCTCTCTCTACTCCTCCCCTTAATGGCTGTTGCTATGGTACCTTCCATCGTTAGACCTCATTAACGAAAATTAGGTCTGATCTTAACCAGCAGGTAAAAAAAAAAGACTAATATTGAACTAGTGGTGTGATAAATGACGCTTCTATATATTAGTTTGATTGGTTTCCTCCATTTAGTTAGCTGCTAGCTGTCATGTAGCTACTAGCTAACTATCATGTGGCTACTAGCTAACGATCATGCAGCTACTAGCTAACTATCATGTAGCTGCTAGCTAACTATCATGCAGCTACTAGCTAACGATCATGCAGCTGCTAGCTAACTATCATGTAGCTGCTAGCTAACTATCATGTGGCTACTAGCTAACTATCATGTAGCTACTAGCTAACTTTCAAAATTAGCCGTTAAACCTGTTGGGAAACAGCATCTGGACCAAACCACTTTGAGGAATAAGGGGGGAAGATAATTTTTCAACAATCAAGAAACACATTGCTTTACAATTAGCAGCATTTGTGTTGTGCATTTCTTAAATGTCAACATTTCTTAAATATTCAACATTATTTCTTGTGTTTACAAAGACGTTTGGGGCAGACACCTTTGTAGAAGAGGGGGTCACATCCCTTGTCCCCCTCGGGGTTTACAACTATGAGGAGTGAAAACTGAAAGACTAATAACCTGCATTTTAGCGCAATCTGGGAAGTCTCCAGCTGAGATGTTGTGCTGCAGCTGGATCTTAGAGAAGATGACGGGCAGCTGGTAGATCAAGTTCTTCTTCTTGTTATCCTTCCTGAAGACTGAAGGCATCTCCTGCTTCAGGTAGCTGATGATGTGGGCGTGGACCTGAGATTCAGGAAAGAGCAGCCAAGTTTAGTTTTATCAACAAATGCAGTTCTGTAAGACTTTTATAAGCTTAGAGTTTTATGTTTTAAAACTACTACCATGATCAGACTGCGGTAGACAAACACCTGCACAGGTGAGGTACCTACCCTCACCAGCCGCGCCCTCTTCACCAGGTCGTTGAGCTTCCTCAAAGCAGCGTTGCGAGGGAGGTTCTGGATGTCGGCCATCAGGTCCTCCTCCTCCAGCTCGAACAGCTTCCGGTTATCAGAGACCATCAGCGGCTCGGACCAGAAGGAGCCGATGTAGACCCTCAGGACCTCCGGGGTCCCAAACACCTTCCCCAGGGACCACATGAGGGCGCCGTACACCCTCATCAGCTGCTGGGTGCCCACCATGTCGGCCTTGTTCAGGACCACCCGCAGCTTGTCCTCGTTGCCCTTCAGGGCCCCGATGGCCTCGGAGAACTCGTCTGAAATCTCCAGTTTATGGGCGTCGAACAGCAGAATGATGCGGTCCACGCGCTCAGCAAACCAGCGCAGCACAGCTGGGAAATCATAGCCTGATGGGTAGAAAACATCTGGATGAAACATGTTCATTACGTGTAAATGTACAGGGAGAAAAACTGAATCCAGACCAGGAGAGGGCAGAAGGTCACAGACACAAACCCTTCACACCTTTTATCTGTGATATTTAAAACAATAAGGCCTCACTTTGTGTTCTGTGGAAACATATTTAAAAGTGTCAAAAATGTCTAACAAAGCTTATATAGTTAATAATAATTTAAAAATAATTAATAGGTGGCAACATTAACCTCATCAACTGTTGACTCTTTGAAAGTATAATGGTTGAAATAGTTCAGTGATAAGTTCATCATAACATAAGGAGCCTGTGTTTTTAATTTTATTCTAGTTTTATATAATTTATATAATTAGATTTATACAGTTATTAACATTTTTATTGCTATATTTGTTATTACTTGTTTCAAATTTGTTTGAATAAACTGTGATGTTGTTTAATCCTAAATACTTGGTACCACATAGTTTATCTCTCTAAAAAAAGGTTTTAAAAATTAAAAACACATGTCAACTAGTTTTATATTCTATATATTTTAAATTTATCATTCTTCTTCAGTTACACCATTTGACATTTTGTGTCAAAAAATTTCACAAAATCCTGATTTTTGTAAAATAAAAAATGGTACAAATGGCACCAACATGAACGCACAATGTACATTTATAGGCCTGATGAATGATGAATAAAACTGGATTTTAAAAACTTTTGACTTTCTCATGTTACTAAACATTATTTGTCACTGATTCATATATGAGGGATTTCTACATTTGTATAAACATTTTTCTCATTTACTTTCTGTGGTGTCATCTGGATAGTTCGAGTTTTATATTCCTATGTTATGAGATATCCACATTTCCTTCTCTGAAAATGTAGTTTATTGAAAAGGGAAATAAAGTAAAACAATCATAGGGATCCTAACTATCCAAGAACAATGTCCCAGATAAAACACAGACTCTAACCCAAGCCTCAGCAGGTACAACCAAAACATACCACCAACTAGAAAATATTATTATTAATTAGTTTTTCATAATTTGGATTAACTTGTTAGTCTTTCATGCAGTTTCAATCAGGTAATAATGGATTACTTAAAGCGTGGATGAATAGAAAAGTGGAGTGGATCATTATTTCCCAACAGAAGAGAATTGTTGTGGTAGCATCTTTTCTCTGGATCAGGATTTCATTGCTGCTGTGACAGAGCTGAACTGGTTGTGATGAGTTAGCGGCCGTGCTAAAGGAGATGAGTTTGTGAGGTGATGTTTCCGGTGTGTCTCTGGGACCCCTCCCCCTCTCCTCACCTTTATAACCGCCCTCACCTCGGCTCACCCTCTGCTTGGCCCCTGACAGGATCCCTGGCGTATCGATGATGCTGATACTCTCCAGGACCTGGTTGGGAATCTGGGCGCACTGAAATCTGGTTTCAGAACAGTCACATAAACCGTGATAAAACAGAGAGGTCAAGTCTGTTTGAAACAGTGTTAGCGTAGAGGGAAGGAATCTAAGCTATGTGGAATCTGGTATCCAATAAGGCAGCGTGATCTAAGGAGCAGATTGAAGCTGATCCCCACCCCTACTGAAGGCCATTGTATACAAGCTCATTGCTCCGGGCTTCCTGAAGGAAAATGACCTCTACTGCCAGAATCAAACAATAAGGCCTGCTAACGATGTGTGGCTTAGAACAACATCACCCCTTCCTGTAACTTAACGAGCAAAACGTTCCCAGGACAGGAAGTCCACGCAAAAGTGTAGACGCAAACACGCTGAAAAACACACCCTGCAGAGGGAAAAAGGCCTGGGATGGAAACCCTCAATGTGGAGGCTGTTAAACTGGACATTCCTGTTACTTCTGGGCCCAAATATTCATATAATGGCACTTTATCGTCAAACATGTGACCTCAGTTTCCTTGGTTTACATCAGCGGAAAAACATACGCAGAAAACTGGCAGTGGAACTGTCGAGAACTTCGCTATGAAAACTGACTTCATTTATTTGTTTTTTGACCTGAGGGGCTAGGGTGACCTCTGACCTCGTGTACATTGCTGTTCCTATCTAACCCGAACCCTACATCAGCTTTCATCACCATCCCGGGTGATATCGTTCCCTTTCTCCGTTTTTACACAAATAAGGAAAGCGCCTCCCCTTTCTGATTTGGCACATGGGCTAGAAATTCCTGAGAGGAAAAATAACATTCTGTTATCTCTCCTTCCCTGTTTCCCTTCTCTTCAGTTTTCTCACACTCTGCTCATTTCTGGCTGATTTCTATCTGCTTCCTTTGACTCGCTGCACTCACCTGTTGAGGAAGGTGTTTCCGAACGGGTTGAGTTTACGGAACGGCTTGTTGGGGTCTACGATGAGGGCGTTTCCTGGGATCACACTCTCCACGTCCCCATGCATGATGGCAGTGAAGCAGTCTGTGGTGGGTTCAGGGCCCACCCTGCTCCCAGGAATATCCTGCTCCAGTAGATACCTGTCAGTTACACATAGAGCAGCTGTTTTAATACGGTTACTAAAAGACAATATCACATCTACCCCTTCTCCCTCATTAAAAATCCAGGATCTATGAATATAGAAATGCAATAACTGCTGGACAGAGTTGTTCACTGGAGACTTTACAGTTTCAACATCACACTTGTGTAAGTTGAATATTGGGCCAGAAACAGCTTCAAAACTATTTGTGATGTTGCTAATCATGGTTTAGGGTTATGGGTTAGGGTCAGGATCAGGGTCAGGGTGTATCGTCTTACTTGATGAACGTGGTCTTGCCGGTAGAGTACTGGCCCACCACCAGCACCATGGGCTTGTTGTCAAAGTCTGCATCCTCCAGACTGGGAGAGTGGAAGTCCTGGAAGCTGTAGAACTGCTCCAGAGGCAGCAGCTTCTGGCGATACAGAGACTTCAGGCCTTCTGTCACAGTACGAATAACCTCTGGTGCCTTCTTCACATTTTTCCGCCCCCAACGTGACATGTTGATTGACTAACAAGATGATTGGGAGCTTCGTACGTAAAAACTACTGTCAGAGTTGTGCCAGTTGTTGGTTGCTGTATTTTCCTCCGGCTGAAACCTTCAGATGTTTCCTGTATTTATGAAACACTGCTCGCTCGTCCTTGAAATCCCCTCTGCGCTCACCGAGAGGAACGATAGGGCTGATTTTATCGTTTGAAGTCTGGATCTTTCTCTTTGAAAACAGTCGTCACACCGATAGTTTAAAAGTCTCTGAAATTTGGACAGGAAAAGGAGAGACGAGCGGAGGTTAATCCAAATAGAAAAAAAAGAACAGATTAATCAAAAATGACAGGGAGCTATCCTCAGTGTCGGAGTACAGGGTTTTCAAGGTCTGTCCCAGACTAGAGTGAGGATGTGGGATCTGGAGTCTGCTCTGCAGTGTAAAGAGAAGCCTGGAAAAAGTTGGTGTTCATGCTGGAAAACCCTGCCCTGCTTCAGGATTTACACAGGCACAGCTTATTTCTTTACAGTGATGGAGTGAGTAAGACATTCCTTTCATCCCCTGCAGTTCCTTTCACTGGAACATGAATACGTGCACAGCCCAATTGTTCATGAAAGGAAAAGACCTCTTGGAGGGTAGTCAGTACATGCACAAACACTTTTAACCCTTGAGTTTAAAGTTGTCTTTTAAACCAATTCATACAAACAGAAGCGCTGGTTTAGAAACCGAATGTACAGCTCATTAAAAGCAGACACAAAAGTTAGACTTTAACTCATCTGTGGAGAGTTTGGATATTAAAAAAAGAAATCTCCCTAGAGAAGAAGCCCTGACATGTCACAAGACCATGTGTGGAAAGAGTTCTTGTTAAAATGGCGATCCCAGGAGATGAACAGCAGACATTACAACATGATTTGATTACATACGAGAGGAAAGAAATGTCATTAAAGCAAAGTACCAATCAAACCGCATGAATAAAAATTAATTTACACACATCCTGGGAGAATTAAAAGGTTTGTTAAAGCCCTTCGATCAATTTCTAGAATATTTTAGGATGGTGGAAAATGCTTTGAGGGTTTGTGCACCACAGTTTTGGACTTGGAACAATAAATACAGAACTCTTATCCTGCAGGAGGAAGAGTCATACTTTAGCATCCAAATGAAGAAACTACTGAACAAAACTGTTTAAAATGCTTAATCAAGTTTATCACCTTCTCATCTGCTGCCACGAGGCTCCAACTCTATCACAACCTGGTTAAATCTGAATAAAAGTTCAGTTGAAAATGTTCAACAGCCATATTTAAAGTTTAAAAATGAATATTTACCAGGTTATAATGGAGGAAGCACAGACTTCTTTCAGCACCTTGATCTCTCTCTCTCTCCAGTCTTGCCCTCTGGAGTTTGGAAAATATTTAGACTTGATGAGACAGAAACAGAGAGAGTCTGTGAGGAGCTGCTGCTACATGTATGGGTGTTCCTCTGACAGCAAATAGGAGAGCGGCAGTGCTGTCGACTACAGACGATCCTTCTTCTCCAGGGTTTAATGTATTTCAGATGAGCTCCAGATCTGGCAGAATTCCTTTTACTCTGCTCTAAAACAGCACAAGACTAAAACCTCCTCCTCTGATGCCCCTCCTCTTCAGGGACGCCTGGCAACGCTGGCAGCAACATGCCGAGGATGAGCGAGGGCGTGGATCTACAGGGGTTAAACATTTGGGTGGAGTCTTTTCTTTTTTAAAAACATGGCACAACCTCACAATGTGCTTATGCAAATTATGAGCGATAAACAAACGCTGCACCACTAACCTGCTTCTAACTCTAGTTTTTATAGAACCACGTCATACTTTTACAAAAGTGATGTAGTCTAAATCCTGTCACTCCTCCAAACTCTGTGAACCCTTCAGGCGATGAAGCTCTACTTTCCACTGCCATGCACCACCTGCTGGTGGTCACATTCAGTCTGAGAGAACCTCACCACCATACTCCAATTATTACTCATCCCAAGGAATGTACACCGATGATTAGATCTGAGTGGACAAACGACTAGAGGACCTGCAATGTTTCATAAAAGAAGCAAGGTTTAATTTACAGTTTTACTAAATGTACATTTCTTTTTAAAAAGTGTCATTATACACAATAAATACAATACAAAATTAATCTGTAATACTATACTTCAAATTCTCTTACGGTCTTTTTGTACATTATTATTGTTCCTTTTTTTCCATTTCAATGCTTGTGCTGTGTTTGTGTATGAATTGTCCACCAGGCTTTTAAAAAGACAAAAACACAGGAGGGAGGCAGGAGCAGAAGGATTAAACCAGACTCAGAACACAGAAACCAACAGTTAAAACTGGCCTGCCCCCTGCTGACTGAAACACATCAAGTCCTAACCTGGAGGAGGGGGTCTAAAAACAAGAAGCTGAGAATCTGTCAGTATGTTTACATCTGGACAGAGAAGTACTACAGTACCCAGGGCAGGAAAACACTTTAAACTTAGAATGAAATACGTTTCTCAGTATGTGTTTTTGCAGGCATCAAGGAGGTTGAGGCTAATTGATTTGGCCGATTGAAGACAAAGAGCAAAAAAGTCTTCAAAGTCTATTTTCCTATATCAAGCAATAAATGTATTCCTGATAGAGATGTGTAACTTTTAGCTTGTGCTATGTGCATCTGTAGGGCAGCATTACCTTAGACAGATTCTATATGACCTCATTCATATGAATTTGGTTCTAATTCTCTTTAGCCAGGTTGAAGGAGGTTTCTGATCTGTTTAGATGAGCTGCTGATGTTTGTTTGAACCAGGATCAAATCTGAAAAAAGGAATGTATGAATACTGAATGAGAGAAGAAAAAGAATCAAAAGAGAAAGGGGAAGAATGAAATAGAATGAGGATTTCATCTTGTTACTGGGGCTTGGAACTGGCTGAGAGAACATGTACAAAAACACCAGGTATCTTCATGTCTTCATGAACACCTTCCCACCGTTTCTACCTCAGGTCATAACCGACAGAAATGTCTGGACAATTCAACGGACAAACAAAGCCAACACAGTTTGGCAAAGTAGTACAGTGATCCTGTTTCACAGTGCCGCCCCCCCATCAGTCCTGGGGCTGAGGAGCTGTTATCTGCTCTGGGTCTGGGGCACCAGGCTGCCGTTGTGTCCTCGACCTCCGACCTGAGGGTGCTGGGCCAGGGAGGAGGAGGAGGGTCCGGAGGAGGACGGGGCTGAGGGTCTGAGGGAGGAGGAGCCGCCGGGCCGCTGGCTTTGGTGGGTCCTGCCATTTCCTCCTTTTCCGCGGGCCGAGGGCTCCTGCTGAAGGTTGAGGATGCTGTCGATGGCGCACTGCAGGTGTTGGTTCAGGGAGTCGTCGGGGGGGCTGCCGCTGGAGAAGCTGGCGTTGTCCATGTCGGGAGAGTCCGATTTACAGCGTTTGGCAGGAAGCAGCGAGTCCCGCGTTAAGGACTCTGAGGAGGGGGGTCCGGGGGCGTGCTGGTCCATTCTGTAGGCCGACGCCCTCTGACGGTTTTTACCGCTCGCCCTCTTATATTTACCGACGTCCGAGTCTGGGCCCGCGTGCTCCTCCCCTCCCCCCCCCTCCCTGTCCAGGAGCTGCGGCAGGTGGAGGTGTTGGGAGGTTTTGATGCCGTGGTTAAAAACCTGGTCCACATCCTCCAGACCCTGCACAGCGCCCCCTAGGCGGCCCGGCTCAGTGTGAGGGAACGAGGCGTCTCCACCTCGTTTCTCCACCTTCACGCTGGCGATCACCGTCCGCTCGGAGGGGGACGGCGAGTCCTCGTGGAGCCGGGGGGGTGATGGCGTGGGTCTGGGGTACGACACGCTCTGGTCGCCTCCCCCTGGGACCCCCGGCCGGACCCGGGGACTGACGTTTTCCCGGTAGGTTTTTCTGAGGGGGAGGCGGCAGGTGGTCTGTGAGGAAGGGGCAGTGGAGGCGGGATTCTGTTTGACCCCACCCACGTCGTGGTGATCCAACGTGCCGTTCATCTGGGAGGAAGAGGGGGCGGGGCCTGGGGGAACGTGACCTCTTAGGCTGGGGTCAGACTGGCTGGTTGCCGTAGTGACGGACGGGGCGGTGCATAGCGGCTGAGTCCTGATGACGGTGGGAGGGCTGGATAAGGACTGGGTCTTAGGATGTGGACCAGCCGCTTCAGGCTGGGTCTGGGACTGGTGGACCGGGTCTAAGGCCGTGTTGTGGACCACTTTACTGAACCCCGTCTGATCCTGCTTGATCTTCAGCTTCAGGCCAATCCTCCTGCGAGCCTCGTAGGTCTTCATCGGTGGTTTGCTGGTTCGCTGGGGGAGAGCGTCGTCATCATCAGCTGCTGCTGCAGAGATGAAGGAGGAGGAGGAGGAGGCGGCTGCTGCTCCTGCTGGAGTCCGGCTGAAGGAGGAGGTCTGGCTGCTGGTCTCGGCCACCAGCCTCCCGGCTGCAGCAGGGGGAGCGGGGCAGCTGCTGGACCAGGACACAGACGCTCCACCTCCACCCTGCTTTATTACCAGTTTTGTGGGGGGGAAAGGGGAGGGGGCAGCAGGAGCTGCTGGAAGAGGAGCTGGGGCAGGAGGAGGGGTCGGGGTGATGTTGGGAAGGGGAGTGGGGCCAGGAGACGCCAGGTCTGGAGCGGCAGCTACGCCCCGAGATACCGACTCAGCAGCAGGTGATTTCTGTTGTGATGAAACTATGCTCTCCAACATTCGGGCGTTTGCCATAAACTCCTCTGAAATGAAATAAAGAAAATTATTTCATTAGCATACACCTTCTTTAGATCAAGGCAAATAAAAATTAGGTATCTCCATAGACAGGTTTAGAGTACCTGGTCTCTCCTTGGCCAAAACCCTGTCCTGACTCAACGCAACCTTCTCCTCCTGGATGAACATCCGGTCGATCATCACCATCTCTGCTGAGGGGCCCAGTCTCTGCTCAGGTTCAAACATCAGAAGCCATCAGTTCAATATCAGATCAGAAAAGGAGACAACAAGGAGGCTGATGGTGAGAGTGCTGCTTTATAAACTTACCTTGGACTCTGTGAAGAGCAGGTGGCGATATTTATCCAGCATGGCCTTGGTCCTCTTCAGCAGCTGGCTGGAGACCTTCTCGAATTCATCATCCACTGTTCATGAAGATGAAAAGTTAGGGGAAAAAAAAGACATCCAAGTGTATATGTGGTGTAATGGAGGTTCCATACCTCTCTGGTAGTCTTCAGAGGAGTTGGCAGTTCCCTGGTAGAGGTGGTAAGGCAGCAGTCTGTGCAGCGTGTCCTCAACAGAGTGGAAAGGAGCGCTGTAGTTTGGATGAAGCACTGAACCTTGCTGTTTCCTCAGCTGTTCTAGCATCCTGGAGTGACAAGTGCATAAAGAAATACTATTCACAAAAATGGCATGAGACAGTGAAAATAAGTTGCTCACATGCCTGGAATCTCACCTGGCTTCTTTGCTAGGCTCTGCACTGAAAGGCATCTTCAATGTTGTCTGTGACGGGAGCAAACAATGAAAAACGTGGTTAAAACACTCAGAAGCTGAAACATCAAAAAACCCCACCATCACGCTCCGTTACCTGAGTTTGTACTGGAGCAGGCGGCTGAGGTGCAGCCATTGGAGTCAACACCTGGATCTGCATCCCACCTGATCCCAGAGTCATCCCCCCCACTGAGCTGATCACTCCTGGCTTTGGCTGAACCTTTAAGGGAAATTTAAAAAATGACGAGCTGACAAAAACACACATTTAAAAAATATATCAATATGAAATCCAGTATGGAAGAACCACCCTCCACTGTGGTACCTGTGGTACCTGTAGTACCTGTGGTACCTGTAGTACCTGTGCAGGCTGGGTAAGGCTAGCAGGAGAGACCGTCTGATTCACCAAAGCTCCAGCTGGCCCTTGGGCTCCTGAGAATACCTGTAAGTCACTTGAGGCTAAAACAAGAGGAAACAAGTCATTAGAAAGGGAAACATTTCAACCTGCTTTTGTGTTATTAGAGGTTAATTATGTCAAACTAATTCTGTCAAACCTGGAGCAGGAGTTTTAACGAGCACTGACGTGGGCTGCAGCACGGTGGAGGAGGAGGAGGATGATGATGGTATTACCACTTTATCCACAGGAAGATCTGGCTGGGAGAGGAACTGACTGGTTGCTGCAGCCAGAGGCTGAACAGGCTGCTTGGCCTGCAGCAAGATGTTCTGCTGGACCTGAGAACACACACACAGACACACACACATATATAAATACAGAAGAAACTCCCAAACTACCAGTCATCAGAACTGTTGATTACCAATGACCCACTGTTAGAATGGATTAACACATGGGTATACTCATAAAATATTGATATCACTATATATATATATATATATATATATATATATATATATATATATATATATATATATATATATATATATATATATATATATATATATATATATATATATATATATATATATATATATATATATATATATATATATATTAATATTGTTATAATATTCATGACCAGGAGTGGAACTGTAGCTTCTGTGAAACAAACACCTCAATAAATTATGTATAATAATACATGAATAATGTATTATTATACATTATTATAATACCTGAATAATACATAATTACTGCTTTTTTATCGTTTGGGGGATATTTTCACTTCTTTATTACAGATATCCTCAATTCACAGTATTGTATAGAATAGTATTTATTGTGAGTTATCCTGTGATGATTGCTTTAGCCTATTCATTTTTTATTTGTCAATTCTGAATTTCATTGTGAGAAAAACATATTTTTAACCCCCAAAAAATATTTGTTCAAAGAAGCTTGTATTGTTGACTTTCAGCTGCTGAACCACATCAGTATTATAAATTAGAATCTTCTTATTAAATGTGTCCCAGGGTTTAATTCATGCATGTATTCACCTGGTGCAGCTTGTCCAGCAGCTGTTTCTGCTGAGGTGAGGGCTGGCTGATGGCTGACAGGGTCTGGATCTGAGCTCCTACTAACTGCAGGTGGTGCGTCTGTTCTGCGGTCAGACCCTGGACCGGAACCGGAGCTTTCACCACGGTGCCGGCAGCAGAGCTGACAGGAGGAGGCTTGGGGGACTGAGACATGGGAGGCTGGTCCTGCTGGAAAGGGGGCGGCTGAGAGGCCGGTCTGGGCTGAGGCTGAAGCTGGACCTGAACCTGGGTCTGCTGGGCCGGACCCGGCTGGGCCGGACCCTGCTGGGCCGGCTGCGGGGGTTCTGAGATCTGGTTTTGTACAATAAAGAGCGGAGGGTGAGATGAAGGCGTGCAGGAGCGCGAAGGCGTCTGGGGCTGAGGCTGAGAAGGAGGACGAGACTGTTGTTGGTGGTGGGGAGACTGGATCTGCTGGCTCAGAGTTAGAGGGGACTGGGAGGACTGGGAGGTCTGGGGGGGCTGGGAGGACTGGGAGGACTGGGGGGGCTGGGAGGTCTGGGGGGGCTGAGGGCTGACGGCCACCGGGGGTGCTGTTGTGTGACTGGTCAAGGCCGGGGAGGGAGGCATGTTCTGGATCTTCAGAGGCTGCTGGTGTCCACCGGAGGGAACCTGAAGAGGAACCAGAATACACTGATGCGTTTATGAGGAATAAATAAAGACGTTTAACACACAACAAAACATACAACATGAAGCACAACAGAAATTCTGCATGCAGACAGTTCCTAGTGAATATGATTCTGGTGCAAATATTAAGATTTGACTCCAGATACAAAATAGAGCTGGATCAGATTTTTCCTAATTTCAACATTTATCATGATCAAGTTTCAAGTGTTTGTAAGAGTTTATTATGAAAGTAAAAATGTCTCAACACATTCTTAAATTGTAACTTCATTTGCATTAAAATTGTCTAAATTTTTACCCTCCAAATTTAACTAACAAATTAAACTAAGTTTTTAATGCTTGAATTGTAAATTGTGAATTTGCAAACATGAAAAAATAAAAGCAAAAATTAACTATTGAAAATTTGACAAGTTTAATTCAGAGGTTATTCAATTTCTAAATCTACTGAGTCAGATTACCTTCCATATATATGTAATGTATGGGATCACAATGTGCTTGGCCTAATAAATTAACATAATGTAATTTACAAAAAATATATTATAATCATAAGATTATAATTCTACTGAAACATATGTAAAATATTGAAATATCAGAGCCCAAACACAAAAAAAATGTACAAAAGCAAAGTGTTAGACTTGAGAATCTAGAAGTTGTTTAAAGGTCCCATATCACGTCTTTTCTGGGTTTTATTTGTGGTTTTACTACATCAGTATGGTATATTTTTGATATATTCACATAGCTGTGAATGGAGTGTAGGCCCTGACTATACATGTGATGTCATAAATTCACAGAAGTACAAATAAGCAATTTTAAGTTTTAAGAATTATTTATTATTTAGGAATTTTACTGAATACAACCGGTGTGATTTCTCAGTGAATTGATAGTTGCTTGAGACAGAATGACCATCTCTTTACTCAATTAAAACAATAAAAAATCACAATTTCCATGATATGGGACATTTAATTAAAGGTTGTAGAAGAAGCCCAATAATTTTCTTTAGTGCTCGAGGAGATTAACACATAAAAAGAACAATGATCATTTGGCGAGCTAAAAAGAAAACAGTTGACAAAAGCAAGAAGTGAAGATCAGCTGTGATTGGAGGAGATCTTAAAAAACCTTCAGGACGAGTCAGAGCAGCTGATGTTGGTTTGGGGTCAAAACTCTGCTCAGAATAAAGGGTGAAATAAGAATAAGGGGCTGGTGGCACATGAGAAGAGTCTCAGTGAGGCGTGGATTGATTGGATTAATTGATCAGTTTTGGTCAGTAATGCAGCAGATGGTCAGCTTTGATTGGTGGTAGTGTTAGTAAAGTGGTGAATAAAGTTAAGCATGAGACTGTGCTATAATTATGTTGATATGCACATAGGATGGATGAAAACAATGGGTAAGTTTAAAAATGAAATTTGGTTAGAAAAAAATAATTAAGAATGCCAAGCTATATAAGAGTGTATACAGAATATATTAACAGCACCAGGGTTGACATTCTATTCATATGAAGAGTGAAATGCTCAATGCTTTACCTAGAACAAAGCAGTGTTAGCGACACACACAAGCTGCAAGCAAAGGAGTGATTTTTGTGCTTGGGATTTGCAAAGCGACTGTAAGAGCGATGGAAGAAGAAAGCAGAAGAAGAAGAAACTCCACACGTGGAAGGTTAGGTACCCTATCTCTGTGGTGGCAGCAGCAGCAACAACAAGTGGGGGGCTTAGCATTAGGGGGCATTTCTACCTGCTTTACCACTGCTGCCATGTGGGAGAGGCCAGGGGAAGGGCTGAGGCTCTGACCCACCCACGACTCCGTTAACTGGCTGTCATTAACAGCTGGAGTAGTGATGTTGTTGCTGCTGACGATTACAGACGCTGGGACGCCCACAGAGGGGGTGGACTCATTCTCTGTTTGGTGCTGCTGCTCCTGATAGGAGTACATTCACCGTTTCAGGACCAGGGAGGAAGAAGAAGAAGAAGAAGGGGGATTGGAGGAAAGGAGGGAGTAAAATATTAAACCAAAAAGGTCAGACCAAGATATCACTCCGTGCATGTTATTCATGTTTTAAAACACTATTAACTGTCAACAATTAAAGCCAAACCTGGGAGATGGAGCACTGACCTGCTGCAGGAACATCTGCAGAGACTCCTGGCTCAGGATCATGCTGGAGTTGGTGAACAGCAGCCTCCCTGGACTGTGCTGGGCCTGAGGGGGGACCAGCCCCACCGCCGCCACCGAGGAGGAGGAGCACATGGACGGAGAAGAGCAGGACGCGGTGGTGGCCGCCACCGAGGAGGCCAGGATGGAGGACTGCGGCACATGCTGCTGCTGAGTAGGATGAGCGGCCTGGTCCGTGGAGCTGCCCATCACCGTCACACACTCGCCAGGCTGGCCCTGAGCCACGGGGGCCGATCCGGTGCTGCTGGGGACGCCGCCGGGCTGAGGCTGCAGGGCCGGCTGGAGGCTGACCGCCGGGCTCAGACCCTCCACCTGACTCAGCATGGTCAGGGAGTTCTGGATGGGCATGCCCTGGATGACCGTCGGGGCATGGCCCGACACGCTGTGGGTCTGAGTCTGGTTCTGGTTCTGGGCCAACGAGACAGGCATCTGAAAGAGGGTGGGCTGGCCGTGCTGCAGCTGGATGGGTCCAGACAGGATGTGGGCCCCGGGGTGGCCCTGGGACGTCAGCACCTGGCCCAGGTTGATGTTCTGGTTGGCGGTTAAAATCTGATTCGCGATGAGCTGTCCGCCGGGACCCTGACTGGTGATGATGTGGCCCCCGGGGTGTTGGGTCAGGATCTGCCCGCCTGCCTGTAACTGGGGCAGCAGAAACTGGTGGTTCTGACCTTGTAGGTTTAATAAGTGGACGCTGAGGGGTTTTCCAGACGGCTGACCGGCTTGCTGCTTGAACAGGGTTGGCTGGAACTGAGGGCCTTGTGTTGTGGACTGAGTGCTCAGGACCACGTTAGAGCCGGGTTTTCCCGTCAGGAAGGCTACGTTCTGAGCAGCAGAAACCGGGATCTGCTGCAGCCCGAGAGCCTTGTGGGCGTCGTTCTGCAGGGGTTGTGGCGCTGGCTGTGGCTGCTGGGACTGCTGCTGCTGTTTGAAGAGTTTGGGCTGGATGGCTCCCCCTTGAGGGGGTTTAGGCTGAATGGGTGTCGGTGTGCGCTGAATAATGACGTTCTGCATGATTTGGCCTTGAGTTTGTGACTGGGGTCCAATTCCTGAACTTAGAGGGGCGCTTCCAAAGCCCACGAGTCCAGCAGGAGCCGTCATCGTGACGCCACTGCTGCTGTTTGTGCTGCTAACACAAACGGCCGGTCCATTTAAAGCTGGAGATCCCAGAGTGGCTTTGTTACCTTGGATCAGAAGTCCACCTCCTGAGGCTCCGAGCCCCGCCTGAGGACCAGCGCTCGATACCTCTGGCCCAGACTGGTGCAGCTGGTAGCCGCCCATGGCTTTAGCCAGGATGGGCTGCCCAGACTGGTTGATAGTCATGACCGTGGGCTGGCCCACAACCTGAATCTGTCCGATACCCAAATGTCCAGACTGGCTCCCGTTAGGAAGAGCTTGGAGACTTGAAATGGGTTGAAGCGTCACGTTTCCCAGGCCCACAGGCTGCATAAATGGCTGAACGCTAATGGCCTTGTTCATGACCTGTGGTTGAAGCTGGAGACCTTGCTGAGCCAGCACTGACCCCAACATGTCAGCTGTGGCGTTGGGAGGAGTAGTGGTGGCGTTTTGGGCCGACCCGGGGAAAATCGCCGCTGCTCCCCCGACTCCGATACCTACGCCGACGGCCGCGCCTCCGGCCCCAGACAGACCGGCGTCAGGCAGTGTCTGGACCACCTGCGTGAGGCCCGGAATCCCGAAAGAGCCCAGGTCCAGCTCGGCCTCAGCCTCCTGTAAGCTTTGCTCTGTGATGTTGGCTTCGGCCAAGCTCTGCTGCAGGATGTCGCACGGCTCATGGTTTGTCCCGATGCCGTTGCTCCCGCCTTCGCCACCCGGGGATCCGCCCAGGATGTCATCATCCTCCAGGAAGTCCAGGTCAACGCTGACCCTGGGCAGGCCTGCTGGCTCATTGGCCGACAGCTGGACTGCAGGCTGGACCTCTGGAACATGGCCCTTAGAGGAAAGAGTGCCAGCAAAAGAGAGAAGTGAAACAAAGTGATGGAAGGATATTGATGTTTAGAGCTGATGAAGAGAATCATAATCGAGTTAACACGTAAACCCAGACATGAAATCCCCACAAAAACCTGTTGTCTCATCACAGCAAATCAAAGCTTGTAGATGTGTTAGTCAGTGGAAGGGGAGGGCATGTTGACATGCATGCTACACAGATGGGTAGAAAACAGGAGGAAGAGGATTGGGGGATTTTACTCACCCCAGTGGTAGAGAAGAAGGAGCTGGAGGGGTCACTCGAACCATCCAAAAGGTCGTCAGTGTCCAACTACAGACACACCCACCCAGGATAGGACAGACAGAAACCAAACGCACCCAAACCAGCAGGCAAAAGCCACCAGGACAGAAAACAAACAGACCATCAACGGAGGAGGAGGGCAAGGAAAGGACAGAACAGAGTCCAGAGAACCAGGATTGTTAAGAACCGGCAAAAAGATAAGTGACACAGGGGCAAAATGATAGGAAGAGTTGGGAAGCGTTAGTATTCACATTTCTCATTTTGTGAAGTACCCTAATTAGAAGGGAAGGCAGGCTGAAACCATAAATAGTGCACTCAAAAAGCAAAGACAACCATTGAGCAGAAAAAGCAATAAAAGGGTAAATGAAAGTGAGGGAAGTGAGTTGCAAGGTGCACCAAAGTGGATTCTGAAAGTGACTTTAGTACAGAGTCACACAGGCCCCAACTATAATATACACAATTAAGACTCCTAATCACATCAATTAGAAAACCACTGTAACTCTGACAGATTCTTTCACTTTTCATCTCATACTCACATGGGTCTCAGATCCATGAAGAAAGTCATTGAGAGCTTCTGGGTCACTGCAGGAAAAACAACGTGAATCAAACCAGTAGAAACTGTTTTGTCAAACTTCTTGCACCATGTTTATAATAACTTACCAAATTACATCTAGAAGGCACCTGCCGTCTTCATCATCCATGACAACTGTTAAAGAATAAAAAAGGTCTTAAGTCAACAAATGGTGAGTTGTTTTATTATAAATACACTGACACTCTTTTTTTTTTTTTTTTAAAAAAAAAAAAAAAGAACTTAACACCAACAAACAATGGCCCCTTTTCCTAAATGAAAACTATCAGTTAAGTGCAAGTTCTTATAGTTATTATACAGTTATTACTATAAACAAACAACAAATAAATCCATATTACAATATGTCACAACACTTCCTTCTGCAATACAATAACATCTGTTTTTACTCCAAAATGCACACACTGTCCACATCTCCATATTAATGATGAAGCCCCACTAGAAGCAACCACTGTGCAAAGTCATTAGTGGTTTTGCTTCTTTTTTAGTTATGTTGATATATCGTAGATGAATTGTCTTGCAATATATTGATTATCACAGAATAGTAGTATCATGATAGTATCATATTGAGTTACCCTATGATTTCCCCTCTAGTTATTGTGTGATATTTTAGGTTCATATTGATGTTTAATGGTGTTGTGAAGCTGTATTTAAACAAGAGTTCATCACCCAAATCTGATAACTAGAAAACTGAAACTTAATTTTATTTCCTTATTTCTCCACCTCTAGTGTTCCTCTGCATTACAGGAGTATGTCAACATGGAAATACATTATAGTAAAAAAATAATAATCATCATCATCAATTATATCACCAAAAGTTATGCACAATATTATTAGTTATTATTGATTAGTTCTCATTTTCAGCCTGGATGGCATTTGTAGGAAATGTTGTGTCTAAAACAGAACTACAAAAACAATTAATAAAGCATAATATTCTGTTTTTAGATTTGTAGTTTACATTGTTCAATGATTTCACTATAGTTGCTCAAAATAATTTATTCAAGCATTTTGATCTTGGGTCGTATGAGGTATGTTTGCTTATCTGTGATGTTCCTTATTAAAACAGTTTAATTAGCAGTTAAATCATTTTGTTAAATACAAGAACTGTGGTAAATTGAAATAAATTCATCTCACAATCTCAACATTCAAATTATTAGTAAAATATTTAAACATTCATCATCTATTACTATCAGAGCTTGCTGTAGTTTGTGGCTGAAGAAGTATTCAGACCCTTTAATAAATAAAAGTATAAATACAACAATATAAAAATACTCCATTACAGGTGAAAGTCCTGCATGAAAAATACTACTTCAGATAAACTACAACTATTGGTAGCAAATGTATTTAAAGTATTAGAGGACACATTATTATATACTATTAGTTTCTACTACTGATGCATCAATGTGTAAACAACATGTTATTGTGGTTCCCAACCTAGGGGTCAGACCCCTCCAAAGGGTCAGCAGATAAATGTGAGGGGTCATGAGATGATTAATGGGAGACGGGGAAAAAAAAAAGTTGATGAACAAATCTGTTTTCACTTGTTGGTCTTTTTCTCTAGTGTGGCATCTGTGTTTAATGATTGGTGCAGTTGAACATATATTGAAATTACACCACAAGAGAAGGTTAAAGGAGAAAAAAACTATTTGGTGGATGTTAACAACAAACATCTGAAATGTGAGCGACTACTCACTGCTTTTTAGAAGATGTCAAATGACAAAAAGGGTTGGAAACCACTGGTTTCATCCTTCTCAAAATCTAAATAATTAATCCCAAGGGGAAATTGTTTTTTTTTAAACATATAAGCCATTGTGTCAAATCTGCATCTGAAAAGTACCAAAAGCTGTCATATATGCAGTAGGTAGAGAATTCAATATTCCCTCTGAAATGTAGTGGAGTTAAGGATAAAGATGCATCAGCTGGGAATACTCAAGTAAAGTACCTCAAATTACAGTACCATAAATAACAACAATAATAATAACAACAATAATAGTAATAACAATAAAATACAGTACTTGAGTAAATGTTCTCTTCCACCACTCCATTTATTTATGTTGTTAGATATGTTATTATTAGATATTAGATATGTTGTTAGATCAGTAGAGATGTTAACAACAAGCAGCAAAAACACAACAAACTGAAAACGCGCGGTTTTCCCGCAGCTGTAAAGATGCGGTCTCACGCTGTTTTTCTGGATCAGTGAGAAAAGACGCTTCCAGTTTCACAAACAACAACAACCCTAAGCAACAACAACAACAACCCTAAGCAAAAACAACCCTAAGCAACAACAACAACCCTAACCCCAGACATGAAGCTGGTTCTGAAGCAGCGAATCTATAAAAGCAGTGGATCCCGTTTTGAAGGCAGGGTTAGGGTTAGGATCCCGGTATAAAAGCAGCGGATCCCGGTATAAAAGCGGCGGATCCCGGGATTAAAGCGACGGATCCCGTGATAAAAGCAGCGGATCCCGGTATAAAAGCAGAGGATCCCGGTATAAAAGCAGCGGATCCCGGTATAAAAGCAGCAGATCCCGGTATAAAAGCAGCGGATCGCAGCCATTCTCGGATATGAATGAGACGCTGAAGCGGCTACATGCTACATGCTAACATGCTAGCTGCTGTTTTCTAGGAGCTTTGCGTGCATATTTTACCAATTCGTTACAACCACAGTAATTAACATGTACAGGGCTGAATAAAGACTCTCGGGGTTTTAATAAATGTGATTCCCACTACCCGTTTCACCTCTATTTTCCAGCATTTTGATGCATCTATATTGGATTTCGTTAGCCCAGCCTGCTAGCTGTGCCTAGCCAACCAGCTATCAATAATATTAGCTAGCAGCTAACTGAGGCTTTGACATTCAAAACAAACACCGACTGACGCGTTTAATAATGTGCTAATGTGCGGCAGCTTCAACGCAACAAGATGCGACAGAACCGCAGATTTAGGAGCGGAACCGCAGCTGCGCAGAGAGCTATGTCTCCCTTCCATCAGAATATGAGTTAATGTTGGAATAGTCCTGGATGAGGGGGTATGCTTGGGAATTCGGTGGAAATGAGCGTGTTTGCGGGTTTTATGCAGCAGCACCGCGCTAATCACGCAGCGGCTGTGCGGTTCGCGGCTCGTGCGCAGCCCGCGAATATTGCAGCTTTACCCGCGTTTTTCTGATTAATAGAGAAAACGCTACAATGTAACAAACTCACCCGAGACGATAGCGGTGCAGGCAGCGCGGGGTCTCCAGGACAGCCTCGCACGGGCTGCTCTACAGGACCCAACTACAGCTCCGAGTGGGCGACTTCCGCTTTGCCTGATGGAAATTCTGCGCTTCGCCTCTTTTCCTGGAAGTAAAGAATGTCTAAAGATAATATCGCCATATTTTGTTTTTGTTACTATATCAAATGCGACCGTCGATACATGGTGCCCCACTGATTTCAAATAAATCATTATTCATCTCCACCATGTAGTGTTCGTTGTACTTTTATCTAATTCTGTTTGTCCAGATGTATTTTGTTTTGGTGTCTTATGTTACGTGTTTTCATTGACTTGTAGGAAGTAATCATGTGTTTTATTATGTTTTGTATATATTGAAAAAAGTTAGAAAACTTAAATTACAAACAGGTGTCATGTTTATATTCTGCACATCCCGAAACCCGCTCATTTTGTCATCGTTACTATAGCAAAAGACTTTCTATGTTTATTTTTACATTTATGGGTGATTTCGCTTCATTGTATAATAATATGTATCATTATGTACTGTTTGGGATTTTAACTTAAAATAGACAGAATGGGAAACAAGCATACATCATCAACCTTATATAATATTAATTAAGTTTCATATGCATAGGTGTAGGTTTGCTAACAAAGTATTATTTAATGTTTTATTAATTTAAATAATAATAATCGAATAAATGTATTACTTATTTATATTCATTAATTAATTCATGTATTTATTATCTTTATATTTATTGTTTTTGAACCCACTTGGCATTCTGTTCCCATGAATATACCTCGTATGCATTCATGAACAAAAGTTCGGTAATTCAATTAAGTGGAGAAAAAAAAGGTTTCATATCTCCAGAAACATATTTATGAAAATTGAAGGGTTGAAATATTTGTGAAAATGTGATTTTGAAATAACAAAACTGGCTTTGAAGTTTCCATATTGTCTTGGATAAAACTGAGTATATATCTACTATTGGACGATGACGTTCACCCATAATTTGCTGCACCTCGCTCCATCTTGTGGAAATACAGAACAATTACAATCAATAGAAAAACCTAAATAGGAAAACCTAGTTTTAACTTTCACTAGAGAATTGTAATAAAGCTTAATATCAATTAAAATGAGATAAAGTTTAAGTAATATATATATATATATATATATATATATATATATAGTACTATAGATATATAGAAACTTATAACATTTGTGTCAAACAAAGCTTTTAATACAAACGGAAAATGGTGCAGTAATTACATTCTAATTATTATAAGTATAAATTATAAGTTAGCCAGTCATCTTCTATACCTGCTTGTTCCTCATTAGGGTCACAGGGGTCTGCTGGAGCCTATCCCAGCGCCTTACAGCGAGAGGCAGGGATACACCCCAGATGGTCGCCAGCCAATCGTGGGGCACACACACCATTCACTCACACACTCACCTATGGACAATTTAGAGTCTCCAATTAACCTCAGCATGTTTTTGGACTGTGGGAGGAAGCCGGTGAAAACCCACGCAGACACAGGGAGAACATGCAAACTCCACACAGAAAGGTCCCAGACCCAGCTAACCCTGCTCCACCGTGTCGCCCATAAATAATTAATTATTATTATTATATTAATAATAAGTAATTATATTAATTCAGTTCAGTAATATCCACAAACGTAAATTTTAAACCACAAACGTAAATAGAACCTTTTACATTTTTTTCATTGCAAGAGTAGGATACATTTTTAAAAGAGGAATTCACCTAATAGCCATAAAACCTGGCTGGTAATGTCATGAGGATACACACAAAAAGATTACATGTTTTTTTCTAATTCCCTCCTATAATTTTTTAAGTGACTTAAAAAAAATGAATAAAAAATTATATCAAGCAAAGCACTGAAGCCTCCAGTGGGCCGCTGGGAGTTGTAGTCATGGATGTATAATATAACTAACAAATAATATATAATATATGTATAATATAACTAACAAATAATATATGTTATATAAGTATAATATAACTAAATGTTTTGTAATACCTTCATAGTTGTAGTTTACCGGCAGCACCTGAACGCATCATCAGTGTTTCCGGTGTTCCCGTGTCACGTGACAGAGGTGACACGGCAGACCGCTGTTAGCAGTTAGCACTGTTAGCACTGTTAGCTAGTTGTTGACTTCTACTCTTTCTGCTTGCATCATCAACACAGAAACAAGAACATGGACAACAGCGGGAAAGAAAAGGAGGCGACGGCTTTAATGGCCGAGGCCGAAAAGAAAGTTAAATCATCGCAGTCGTTTTTCGGTGCGATGTTTGGGTGAGTCTGTTAGCTCCTGAGCTAATTGGCTAAAAGCTCCTGTTAGCTAGTTTAATGAAGAAGAACGGCCAACGAGGCGGAAGAAGGAAAGATGATCAGCTGCTGATCAGCTGTTTATACTTTTGAACATTTAAATATGATCAGCTGTTTAAATGCCAAACATTTAAACATTCAAAGATTTAAACATTTAAACAAGTAAACATTAAAGCCGATCAGCTGCTTTTATATGCAAAGCTGATCAGCTGTTTTTACATTTTAAGATGATCAGCTGCTGCCTGATCTGCGGACAGGACACTAGCACATCCTCAGCCCTGGTTTAGCTGCTTGGTGTCTGGTTGTTATTAAGACGGTGCTAAACCTGTGCTAAACCAGTGGTAAAATAGTTAAACCAGTGCTAAACTAGCGCTAAACCGGTGTTAAACCGGTGTGATTTGTGTTTTCTTCCCGTGGATGTGAACTCACTATCAGTATCAGCATCATCTGCTGCAGCTTCTTGTGTTTCTGATAATGATTTTATCACTAAATCAGCTGCTGATCAAACTGATCTCAAACACTAATTCTCTAACATTTAAAGCGACTTATTATCCTCGGCCGGTGTTTTAGTGACAGATCTATATGCTGGAGAAGAATCAACGTTATTACTTCATCACTGACATGAATCACACCAGCTAAAGCTTTATAAGTGTGTGTGTGTGTGTGTGTATATGTGGTAAAGTACAGGTTCCTACGCTGTATGGAAAAGCGTGGAGGTTAATTTCAGTAATTTAAAGGTCTGAATAAGTATGTGGGGAAAAACAGACAAAAATATATTTGTTTCCAGACTATTGTCCTTCTGCCAAAATATAAAATTCTGAATTTTGAATATTCCTAAAACCTTCATGACCAAAATAGTTTAAAAGAAAATGAAGTATCTTAGAATTTCAGACAGCATAATAAATGAGGAATTATTAAGCTGATCTGAACATTTAGTGAGTGATGGGATGATATCAGAAAAGACCACGTTTCTACATGAGGAAACCAACTTCATTGTTTTCAATAAAAAGAATAGAAGAATAAACACGCCACACCGATATAGTGTATATTAATTATCTTTTTCAGCTAACTTTTGATTCCTATTTATAAAAGAAGTTAGGAAATAATAATATTAAGGCCTAGCCTAATTTTTCAGTTTTCCTCCTCGAAATGAAAATAAATATGAAATATGTCTACAACTACAAAGGTTATGTACATGTACTGGTATAAAAATAAATCTACAACATGTGAGGTGACTACAGAAGAATCAGAATCAATTTATGATGCTGTGACAGAGCAAATATATCCAGAATATTGCAAAAAAATGTGTTTTACCACAGATAATAATACTTTATTTAAATCTTAAAACAAGACCAAACTGACCAAAATCAGGAAAAATATATTGATGCTGTAACAGTAACATTGGGTTTTACTACAGATAAATATACTTGTTCCATGTTATTTGTACTTAGATGTCAATGGTCTGAAAAATCTAAATTTGAACCCTGAAAGAAATAGTCATATTTGTAGTGTTGTAAGGTTTAGTGATGCAACAGATAGCTGGGTGATAACAGTAAAATCTAATGTCATAATATTTTTAACAAAATACCTCAATATCATTATTGCAGCAACATTTTAGGGATGGCTGTTGGTGCAAGATTTTTGATGAACAATAACATCCAAAATCAATCTAAATTCTATTACTGATGATGAAAACAATTACTTCACATTATACTGAGAGTTAGTTAGGATTGTATTTATTATAATATCTACTCTAATACATTTATACTATTAAGGCACTTGATATTAGTCAGTTATAGTGAGTATAGTCAAAGAGTGTAAACACAAATAATCTGAATTAAAATATACCAAATGAAAATAAGACTTCTCTCTTTTCACACAGGGGTTCCTCCAAACTGGAAGAGGCCTGTGACATGTTGGTGCGGGCTGCCAACATGTACAAGATGGCTAAGAACTGGTGTGGTAAGAACTTTATTAGAACACATATAATTATTGATCAAATCTCAGGATGTTCACAGCTCTAATGAGGTGGCTCTATATAATATCAGGCTAACTCTAACCCTATATAATATCAGGCTAACTCAAACCCTATATAATACCAAGCTAAGTCTATATAATAGGGGGCTAACTCTATATATTATCAGGCTAACTCTTGTTTTTAGCTGCAGGAAACGCCTTCTCTCAGGCCGCTCGCCTTCACCTTCAGATGCAGAGCAAACACGATGCAGCCACCAACTTCATCGATGCTGGAAATGCCTTCAAAAAAGCTGATCCACAAGGTAATCATTACTCCTCCTGACCCCTGACCCCTGTGTATATGACATCCAAACTCACTGTAAACGCAGCTTTTACAATCTGCTGTTTCAGTTCCATGGACTAATGTGTATATAAAACTTGTATACACAGCTTTAACAGCTTTATTCAGGGCTCATTATTCTGCTGTAACAAGCAGGGATGTGGACAAGGAGAAAAAGAACAAATCATCAGCTCTAATTTTTAAATAATTTAACTTCTACTAAAAAAACTCTGCAGGTCACCTTCCTGTAGAGTTTTCTCAGTATAAATGTTCCATCTCCCTGTTCATGTCTTATTACTTATTACCACAGTCACAGGAATGGTATTAGAAGAACTCTGGGCTGAATCCTGCATTTCTCTCAACTCCAGTTCCTTTTGATGTTTATTAGGTTTATTCTTAGTCTGTTAGATTAGTGACGTGGGATAAAAACAACAGAATTCTGTTATTTTTATAATTTTAAATTGTCCCAACAGAGGCCATAAACTGCCTAAACCGAGCTATCGAGATCTACACAGACATGGTGAGTTTAATGAAAGGTTAAAAAAGCCTTTTTATGTTTAGCTTCTGATTTGTTTATTGGAGATGAAAGTTCTTCTGTTCATTTCTTCCCTGATTGTTTTTTAGGGGCGCTTCACCATTGCTGCCAAACACCACATCACCATTGCTGAAATATATGAGACAGAACTGGTGGACATCGATAAGGTCGGATAAATATTAGTGTTTTATATTTAATTCTTGGTGGTAACCAACATGGGAAATGTCTTGTTTTTAAAGCTTTGCCTTGGGTCCAATTAGTGCCTTTTTATTCCAGGCCATTGCTCATTATGAACAAGCAGCAGACTATTACAAAGGGGAAGAATCCACCAGGTGATGATTTCATTTAAATTAAAATGATAATAATTAAAAGAAAATTATTTCTAGGTTTGAAAAATAAGGGAAAAGTATCAGGATATTTCAATAATGAAGGAAAAACCCAAGCTTAGTTTCTGTGTTGTCTTTGGTTATAATTTATGAGTTATTTTTTTTATTTTAAATAACTTCATGGTCTTTGATTCTTTTGAAGATGAAAAGCTTCTTGTCTTTTTTTTTTTTAGTTCAGCCAACAAGTGCCTTCTGAAGGTCGCGACCTACGCAGCTCAGCTGGAGCAGTATCCAAAAGCTATCGAAATCTATGAGCAGGTGATAACCAACCAATCAATCAGTCAATCTTTATTTAACGAGTAACAGCAACCTGTTACTGTATCAGTGGTTATTAAATAAATGTGATTTATTTAAAGGTTGGGACTCATGCGATGGACAGCACGCTGCTGAAATACAGCGCCAAGGATCACTTCTTCAAGGCAGCACTTTGTCACTTCTGTGTGGACATGCTGAACGCTAAAGTAACGTCCAGCATTAACTCAGTAGTATATTGATAGTTCTAAGTGTTAGAAGCAGCCCTGATATAACAACATCTTGTTGTTCATCAGCTCGCTGTGCAGAAGTACGAAGAAATGTTTCCGGCATTTTCAGATTCTCGGGAATGTAAGCTGTTGAAGGTGAGTTTCTACTCTTCTGTTATATGCTCCGTAGGAAAGTGAGATTTTAATATTTGGTTCTTAGAAGGTCTAGTTGTCATATAAAGACTGTCCCATTTTTCAAAACCCTAAAACCACAGATAAATGCACAGAGCCCATGTTCATAAAGGGTTAGTTTGTCTGTGCTGCTGTTAACACAGTAACAGACTAGATGCTGGTCTTCTGGGATGTAAAGGTAGTGGCTTCCTGCACCAGGTAGTTTCTGTAGCTGAGGCCTGTAACAACCTGCATGGAGCCAGTGCTTCAGGAACATTCTTAGTCCTCATGTTGTTAGTTAGGGTTCCACTAGTCTGCTGAATTACATGAGTCAAACATAACATGGAAAATAACTATGTCAGGTTGCAAAATGGGTGAAATTGACCCCTGATTTGTGTAAGAAAACTGTAAAATGTTAGTAATTCAGCTGTAACACACAGCTGCTGTTATTCACTCATTATTATTAGTCTCAGCTGCAGTTTGTTAATGTCGTTACTGATTCACATGTCAAACCATCTCTCAACTCATATTGAGTTGAAAGGATTTTTGACATTTTTCTTTACACAATTTCTGAAAGAGATCACACGAGTGAGAAGTGAAAGTGGTAAAATAAATAAATAGCAGAGGGAGTGTAAAAACATCTGGAAACGTTTAATAATGAGTCTGAGGAGGGGCAATCTGTTTAACTTTTCAAAGAAAAGTATAAAGTCACTCATGCTGAATAAATATATTATTGATCAAAATAATCCTGATAATGTTGTTTTCCTCAGTGGAGCAGCCCTACCCTCCTGGTGGAGATGATGATGCATTAATTCCATTTTTTATCTGAGCAGAAACTCCTGGATGCCTATGAAGAACAGAATGTGGACGCCTACACTGATGCAGTGAGTCGCTTAAATAGAAACATGTACAAGTCATTTCTGGACCTGATGGAAACCAGCAGCAGGACAAACATCTACCATTGTTTTGTGTTATTGAGGAGGAATAATAATAATAATAATAATGATGATGATAATGTTAATAATAATGATAATAACAATAACATCACATCATCCTTCCTGACTGGTTTTATTCATATTTATTCAGGTGAAGGAGTTTGACACCATCTCCAGGTTGGACCAGTGGCTGACCACCATGCTGCTCCGCATCAAGAAAACCATCCAGGACGAGGAGAGCGACCTCCGCTGACTCCTCCTCCTGCTCCTCCTCAATCCTCCTCCTCCTTCACCTCCTGCTCCTCCTCAACCCACTCATTTCCCTCTTTTCACTTTGAGCCTCTCTCTTCCATTCAGATCTTAAATGTTTTCAACACTTATTCCTTCACAGATACTGTTTGTTTCCTACCATCTGCAGTATTTTCTGTTTTTTTTTTTTTTTGCCTTTTTTAATCTGCTCTATTGACGACTTGATGCTCCTAAACCTTTAGGTCTTTCTAGGTATCAACACTATTTTCCAGAGTATGTTAGACACATATCGTTTATGACACAGGTGTCAATATTGGTTAAAACCTTCATAATTTGGCTGCACTACCAAACACTCATACCAGCACACGGCTATGACACACTTTATTTTATTGAGAATGCCAATTTAATAAAACTTTGATCTACAATATATATTTTACAATATGTGCTTAAACTTCTCAGACAAGAAGCACTCCTATATTTCTTTGGTACCTTTGGTCGTATCATGGCTAATTAATCTAATTAAACCTCTCCAAGCAGAGACTTTTATTCCAGGACAAACTGCCTTATATTGTTCTCAGGATGTGAACACATAGATTTGATGAAAATAAAAATCATGCTTTTAGAAGCATTCTCAATAAATTGGCTTATTGTTTTTTGCCACTTCCATTTAAAGTGCTTTTATTCCATAAAGTAGGAGGTGAAATAATCGTCACCTTTTGCATGGTTTGGTATGGATGAGAATCCTGGAGCGACTGTTTTCTTCTGTATAGGAGTCAAATGTTTTTTGTTGTTTGTTATTGTCTGAAATCCTTTTCTGTCATAACTAAACAGGCTAAATAAAATAATAAAGCTGCATTTTTTAAAGGCCTGTACCTGATGCAATACATTGAAGAAAAAGAAGCTTTACAGATCTGAACACTGTGTTCATGTTACCCTCCTGATGATTTTTGTCAAATGGTCTTAAATAATTTGTACATGAGTGATGTTTCCTGTTTGAATAAAGCTGTGTTACAGCATCCTGGGCGTGGCCTCCAATTGTTGGTCAGGTTAGAGCTCACCTGATCTCAGGTGAACACCTGCAGCTGCTGCACTCGCATCACTGCTTCTATTCAAGGAAAATATGAGGTTCAAATCAAACTGATGTGACAGGACGTGGATACGTTTGGATTATTTCATTTTGATTGTCAGATGTATTCTTCATCTGGCGTTTAGTAAGTATTTGTAGAACCTGCTTGTTAAATGATCTTATTCGTGGGTGGTTTTTAACTCCGGGTTAATAGGTCTCACCTTGCTGCACAGGTGCATTTGGCAGCAAGGTCTATGCTGCTTTATCAAATTTTAATAGAGTCACACTAATGAAAATGGAGGAAAAGTCATTTTAAGGAGCTGGTAACACTGGTGTCAGGTAAGTTGTTCGTCTTTGCTTCATGGAGCTCAGGTGCAGACGGTTCACTGCTGTTTGATCAGGAACCCTGAGGACATCCTCCTGTTATTGTTCAAAGCCTGTTCTCTTCAAATTAAACACCAGGGACTGTGATGCGTTCTGGTGGATCCCAGGAGTTCATCACATTTACACACAAGACTGACGAATGTCACGACTCCTGTTAACCAGTAAGTGGTTAACAGGCCATGTTATTAAACTATGCTAATTAAAATGTGATCAGTCAAGTTTATATTTATAAATATATGTGTGTAGCATGTTTCAACAAGGTAATTCAAAGTGGGTAAAACATTACAACAAAGATTTAAGATACAACTAAGTTGATTAAATAGGAAAATGAAAAAACAGTTCAGTGCAAAAGAAACATGATAGAAGATCATCCTTCATTCAAAGAGGTTGGAAGTAACAGTACATATACACATGTATATGTATACAAGTACTGTACATAAGTACTTTAATATTTCCATATGTTACCATGTGCAACTTTAAGCTCCACTAGAATAATATATTATACTTTCAACTCCAGCATCATTACTCTACTTACTTTACAGATGAATATTTTACATAGTTAGGGTTAGTATTTTATTCTTTATATCTTTATTTTAATTCTAAAAAAAACAACAAGACAAAGTATGAAATCAGATCCACACATACATACATTAGTGTTTTTACTGTTCTTACATGTTGATAACATGTTGATGATAATTGATAATTATAATAATACACATTTAATTAAGTTATATTTTGTATCCACGTCTTCTACTTATTGAAGCATCTTTAGATGAAAACATTTCTACTTTTACTTCAGTAAATGATGCGTACTATGTTCACCACTGTGGAAATTATTATTATTATTATTAAATGTTACAACAGAGATTAAGAAAAATATATCATCAATAAAATAAGGTTTGATTAAAAAAACACAAGAAAAACAAAAATATACAAAATATACATGAAAGATTTTAAATTTGAATAATTTATTGCAGAGAAGTTTTATTAATTTAAATGAATAATGAATTGATTTCAAACCTACTGCATCTAATTCATGAGTCATAACTTGTGCTTCTTCTTCTGCCATTTTATCTGTGATGGAAAAAGATGAAACTCAGACCGTGTGGATTACAAATCATTTCAGATCCGTCTCATTCATTATTAAGAGTCTGTCAGGTTGTGATGTTATGTTCAGGTGTCCTGTAACCTCTCACTGTTTTTCCTGCTGGCAGAAACATCCTGAGTGTCACCTGCTGGTCTCTGTAACCTGAACACAACAACAGGAACCGCCAGGACCTCAACCAGAAACATGATCCAGTTCTAGAACACCCGGACTGTTTTGTTCACCCTAACCTCGCCCCAATGAGACCGATCCAGACCATCAGTGCTATGGTGATCCTCGGCACTTTGTTTCTGATCTTCTTCTACTCGTCTCTTCACCTGGAGACCACCTACGGCCGTAAAGCCGGACTAGATCCACTCATGAAGTTCCCCGGCCTCCGTTTCCAGAACATCAATACCAAAACACGCTCCATGAAGCAGGAGATCTTCACCACAGCTCCGCCGACCCTCCACAATGTGTCTGTTTCTGAAGGCCTCCGACAGGTCATCCCTCAGAACCGGGCCTACTGGAACCGGCTGCTGTACCTGGCCCTGAGGCATCTGGACCAAGGTGAAGACCCGTTCAGACAGGACTCTCCCTGGTCTGGCTGCAGGGAGACCAACCAGGAGTTCCTGCAGGTCAACGTGCACGACATCATGTTCTACCCCATCCTGTTCCAGGAGTTTCTACAGACCATGAACTGCAGGTCTCCTCCGGTTCTGATCAGCCAACCCAACAAGTGCGTCTCCTCTGAGGGGAACCACAGCTTCCTGCTTTTTGCCATCAAGTCGACTCCTGGAAACTTCGAGCAGAGGGAGGCGATACGTGAAACCTGGGGTCGGGAGGAGGTGTACGGTGGTGGCCTGAGGGTCCGGACGGTGTTCCTCCTGGGAACCTCCTCTCAGGACGCCCCGGACCTCCAGCCCCTGCTGACGTTTGAAGCTCAAAGCTTCAGGGACCTGCTGCAGTGGGACTTCCATGAATCCCTGCTGAACCTGACCCTGAAGATGAACATGTTCCTCCAGTGGACGCTGACGTCCTGTCCTAACATCTCCTTCATCTTCAGCGGAGACGACGACGTGTTTGTGAACACTCCAGCGATGCTCAGCTACCTTCGGTCTCTGGATCCATCCAAGGCCTCTCAACTGTATGTGGGCCACGTTATAAGCACAGCCAACCCCCTCAGGGACCCCAAGAGCAAATACTACGTTCCTTTGAGCTTCTATGATGGCCCCTACCCGGCCTACGCTGGCGGAGGAGGGTTCCTTGTGTCTGGAGCGCTGCTGAAACCCCTCCACGCCGTCTCTCGGGTCATCCCTTTCTTCCCCATCGATGACGTCTACATTGGGATGTGCATCATGGCGCTGGAGGTTTCTCCTGAAGCTCACGCAGGCTTCCAGACATTCGACGTCAAGGAGCAGGACCGTGAGAACCTGTGTGTCCATAAAGATCTCATCCTGATCCACCAGCGCTCCCCACAGCAGATGAAGAAGCTGTGGAGAGGCATTCACAGCCACTTCCTGACCTGTTGAAATGACTATAGAGCAGGACTGAGTCACCACTTCATTTCATCTCAATGATGCAACTTCCTGCTAAAATAAAGGAAATATATATATAATCAGCTTCAGTTATTGTTCTGTTCCATGCTAATGTAATTAATTATTATAAGGTTTTCTACTGCTGACATCTACAGCAAGGCAGGTTTATTTATAGCATTTCAGCACAAGGCAAAATATTCCACAAATGAGTTTATAAAAATAGGCTGATATCAGGTAAAAGGAACATTTCAGGTTTCTCTGTAAATTACAGCCAATGATTAAAATGGATTTAAACTGTTGATATAACTGTGGTTGACTAGTAACAGGTGATTGATTAGTTTATGGTTTCTATGGTGATGAGACAATACTAGACTGAACCAGTAATGTAGTAGCCTGGTATGATGAATCTAACTAAACCTATTTTACCTGAAACCACTCGTGAAAAAAAAAAGTGGCACAGCAGATATTTCCAGATTTATAGGGTGTAAATTATGTCTTATCACATTATCCCAACACAAAATAATCAGAAACAGTCATTATTAATCATTAATATACATTGAGAAGACATATTTGATGTTATTGTCCCTAGCGATTTACCAAAAAGTTGAATTTACCCGATATCATCCTGCTAAATACAATAAACTATGATTGTAAAATGAAGAGAATAAGGTTAAAATAAGCTGAAATTGAACAAAATATAATTGAATGCAGTTAGGGTTATGAATTAATGTTTGATTAAATAAAAGGCAGCAGCAAACTGAATCTAATCTAAAACGCTGCGGTTTTCACACATGAAAAGTGTTCTGTTACTGAATCTGAGGTAAAGGACTGGATAAATCCTTATTTCTGTTCTTTACTTCATTTTTACAAAACCAACATTTTCATCTGTCTAAGACACTTTTTAAACACTATTTTAAAATACAAAGGGTTAAAAAAAATAAAATTTCCAACTTACAAACTAAAATATATGTAATTGCAATAAGAAAAGACAAAATTACAAAGACAAGGTTACCGTCACTTTTTGGTCCTTTTCATTGTTTATGGTCATTATTTCTCTCGTCAAGTTGAATAGAATCTCCATTCTGATACTGGTCTTAAAAAGAATAAATCAACCAAGACAAGTTAAAGTTGAATCTTTTATTTTACACAAAACACCATGTGCTTAATTAGTTTACAGTTCTGGGATTCAGAATCATGTGTAACAGGATTACAGCATACAAACCCATCTAAAACTTGGGTTATATACTAAAAAAACACCAAAATAGGAAAATTCTTACACACATGTTAAATCTGTCACCTCAATGATACACAAGGAAAACTTAAATACCACCAAAGAGGAAAGGGCAAAATGGAGGTAAACCCAACCACCACCGTTTATTGCTCGATTTGTTGGAATATGTATAAAGCTGCATTCAAACAGCTGCTTTTTTTCTGAAAAGTGATGATCCTGGTTTAAATTCTAGTGTTTTTCTACTGTGAATCTATTAACTTAAGGCACCAAACCCAGAGGCATGAAACACGATAATTTAGAAAGCACGAACCTTCTCTGTCTGTTGTGCAGAAGAAATGATGTTCTATCAAACTATTTTCTGAAGTGTCTGAAGTTCTGAAGTTTTCTCCAGAGTCCACCCCATTATTATTTATCGAACAGGTCCAGGGGGTAGTGCTCCTTGTACTGCTGAACGTGTCTCCATAGTGAATCTTTCTGCTTGTTGAGCTGAGGCGTCAACTCCTGGTAAACGTCAGTGAACATCAGCTCAGGGTTGGGTTTCAGACGCCTCTCGGCCCTCTCAAACACCTCCATCACCATCTTACGCGACTCCTTCCTCCAGCTCCTCTCGTCGTCCTCGCTCCACCAGCCCCGGGCCGTCATGTAGTGCCTTAGCCTGGAGATGGGATGGTCCTGCTTGTCCCAGTAGTTCACCTCGTCCACAGAGCGGTAGGCGGAGCTGTCGTCACTGGTGCTGTGGTGGCCGATTCTGAAAGATGACGAGGAGTTACCAGAGGAGTTACCAGAGGAGTTACCAGAGGAGTTACTAGAGGAGTTACTGGAGGAGTTACCGGAGGAGTTACCAGGGGAGTTACCAGAGGAGTTACTATAGGAGTTACCAGAGGAGTTAGCAGAGGAGTTACTATAGGAGTTACCAGAGGAGTTACCAGAGGAGTTACCAGAGGAGTTAGCAGAGGAGTTAGCAGAGGAGTTACCAGAGGAGTTAGCAGAGGAGTTACTATAGGAGTTACCAGAGGAGTTACTATAGGAGTTACCAGAGGAGTTAGCAGAGGAGTTACTATAGGAGTTACCAGAGGAGTTACCATAGGAGTTAGCAGAGGAGTTACTATAGGAGTTAGCAGAGGGGTTAGCAGAGGAGTTACCAGAGGAGTTACCAGAGGAGTTACCAGAGGAGTTAGCAGAGGAGTTACTATAGGAGTTACTATAGGAGTTACTATAGGAGTTACTATAGGAGTTACTATAGGAGTTACTATAGGAGTTACTATAGGAGTTAGCAGAGGAGTTAGCAGAGGAGTTAGCAGAGGAGTTACTATAGGAGTTACTATAGGAGTTAGCAGAGGAGTTACTATAGGAGTTAGCAGAGGAGTTAGCAGAGGAGTTACTATAGGAGTTACCAGAGGAGTTAGCAGAGGAGTTACTATAGGAGTTAGCAGAGGAGTTAGCAGAGGAGTTACCAGGGGAGTTACTATAGGAGTTACCGGAGGAGTTACCAGAGGAGTTACCAGAGGAGTTACCAGAGGAGTTACCAGAGGAGTTACTAGAGGAGTTACCAGGGGAGTTACCAGAGGAGTTACCAGAGGAGTTAGCAGAGGAGTTACTAGAGGAGTTGCCAGAGGAGTTGCCAGAGGAGTTGCCAGAGGAGTTGCCAGAGGAGTTGCCAGAGGAGTTACTATAGGAGTTACTATAGGAGTTACTATAGGAGTTACTATAGGAGTTACTATAGGAGTTACTATAGGAGTTACTATAGGAGTTACTATAGGAGTTACTATAGGAGTTACTATAGGAGTTACTATAGGAGTTAGCAGAGGAGTTAGCAGAGGAGTTAGCAGAGGAGTTACTATAGGAGTTACTATAGGAGTTACCAGGGGAGTTACCAGGGGAGTTACCAGAGGAGTTACTAGAGGAGTTTCCAGGGGAGTTACCAGAGGAGTTGCCAGAGGAGTTGCCAGGGGAGTTACCAGAGGAGTTACCAGAGGAGTTGCCAGAGGAGTTGCCAGAGGAGTTGCCAGAGGAGTTACCAGGGGAGTTA